>VWYK01105415.1:0-25419 GCA_013399775.1 Semnornis frantzii | reverse complement strand
AAAGCCTCTTGGAATTATTAATTGCCTTCTGCCCTAAGCAGAAAGTAGCTCCTTGTGTCCATCTAGTGAGCAAGCGGCCTGCTGGCCGCAAAGCCTTCTCTGCCAGTTCATATCGAGTTCAATTCATGTTTATATTTAATAGTTATCTCCAGATCCTGTTATAGCCTATACATAGTTTCCATAATGTTGCAAAGAGCCTGTTAATATTATTATTAAATGGTGATGGGGGTGATGTGAGTTCTGAGTATTTAATATTAATAAACTGTTAATATTTTTATATATCATCTCGCATTAATTCATTACCCCATCCCGTTACAGACAACACACTGAGAAACTAAAACAAAACTTCCAGATCATGAATCAACAACTGTTTGAGGAGCAAGATCCTGCTTTTTTTTTTTTTTTATCTAAATATCTCCTTCTCAGCCTCTTCCCCTCCCTGTTATCAGCAGCATTTTCAGTTCTTTTCAACCATATTTAAATTTTATTCAATTTATAAATTTGCATTAGGAGTTCTTCAGACTTGATCTCCCTGTGTACACACTCATCAACACTTCAGGCTGGGTCTTGACAATGCTGTCAAACAGCTAAATGAAAAGAAACATTTTCCAGTGCTTTGTTTGGAGAGAGCAGAGTCATCAATACAGCTTGTATGCAATTTGCTGCTCCCAAGGCTCCTCTCAACAAACCTTTAAAATATCACAAATATCAGCTGCTTGTTTCCTCAACCTCTCACACCATTTATGCTCCCTAACAAATGATGCACCCGTTATTCATCTTCCTTTCACTCTCATCCTTGTCTCTTTTTTTAACCCAGACCTGCATCTGTCTGCCTGTAATCTTCTCTCTTCCTCCCTATGCCTAATTCATAATGCTTCCCTCACCTTGTCAGTCTTGTTGCAGAGACAGCTACCACACGTCTCCCCAACCGCTTTCAGCTGCAACTGTCCCTCAGGACTGCAAAGTCACCTTTTCACTTAGTAAAATAAAAATCACACACAATTATTTTCAGCTGTGGTGACAGTCTAGTATTCTGGCAAAACAAACCTTCAACAAGCATCTTCTCAGAGCTTAGGAACAGTACATTGTGCCCTAATGACAGGATGTTCTATGCTGATCTCTGTGTCCCTATAAAACACATCCTGCAGGAATCACAGAGTTCTCCAGGCTGTAAAAGACTTTTAAAGATCAAGCCCAACCCTGAATCCAGTACTGCCAAGTCCACCACTGAACTGTGTCGCTCAATAGCACATCTAAATACCTCCAGGGATGATGTCTCTGGAACTTCCCTGGGCAGTCTATTTCAGGACTTGACAACTCTTTTGGAAAACATATTATTCTTAATCACCAACCTAAACCTCCCCTGCTGCAACATGAGAGCATTTCCTCCAATCCTATCACTTGTTACTTGGGAGAAGACACCGACCCTGACCTGGCTCCAACCACCTTTCAGAGAGTTGTAGAGAGCAATGACACCTCCCCTCAGCCTTCTCTTCTCCAGGCTAAACAATCCCAGTTCCCTCAGGGGACCTAAGAACAAGACTTTTTCACCAGCTTTGTTGCCCCTCTCTGGACCAGCTCCAGCACTGCAATGTCCTCCTTGTAATAAGGGGCCAAAAGCTGCTTCACTTGGATGTAAAATAATGACCTCTAGCAAGATAAACTTAACCCAGTTGAGAGTCAAAGCACTTTTTTAAAAACAAATGTAATGGGCTACCATTAAAGAACTCATTGTTTCCATTAGGTTTCTTCCTTCCTACGAGAGATGCTGGCATCAAAAGCTCCCCAGTAAACTGTTCCTTTCCACACCTCCTGTCCATGCTGCAGCACAGCAGTAACATTCCATTTTAGCAAGCAAGCATTCACTTGCCGTAACAACGACATGCTACAACTTGCCAGGGGCTGTGTTAACAGATGGCAAACCTGGAAGTCCACATGCCAGCCCTCCATTATTTATTCAGAGACTCCTCAGAAAAATCAATTTGTTTCTTTTCACATTTGGAGGCTTTCAGTAAGGAGAAATTTGTAAGAGATCCACCAAGATCTTCTTGCTAGGGAGCTGCCAGCATTGGCCTGAGCTAAGCACGCATTGTTGGCATATGGGAGGAAGGAACAGGTGCCAAGAAAAGCCTGAGCCACCAAGAACGTCCTGGAACCCATTTCTGGCAGCTGCAGGAAGCTTATGCATCAGTGCTGGATTTCCATTTCCATGTGCATCAGAACCAAGGCCCTGGTTTTATCTTACCCACCCTCCCCAACTTGGCACTGAGTATCAAGAGCTCAGTCACTTTGTACCAGCTCATGCAAACAGGTTGCAAGAGAATATACAGCCTTAACAAGCATGTTACAGGATTGAGACTGTTAAAAGCACAGTAATATCCTGAGATTTTCTCTTCTTAAGGCATAAAGATGTGTCAGACTTCTGCATACTGATAGTCACCTCTGAATGACATGGACTTGATCCTTTCCTTCTGTAATTAAAAACAAAGCCAAACAGATTCATAGAATGGTTTGGGTTGGAAGGGACCTTAAAGATCACCTCCTTCCAACTCCCCCTGTTACGGGCAGGGACACTTTCCGCTAGACCAGGTTGCTCAAGGCCTCATCCAACCTGGCTTTGAATACCTCCAGGGAGGAGGCATCCACAGTGTCCCTGGGCAATCTGTTTCAGTGTCTCTCCAGCCTCACTGTAAAGAATTTATTCCCAATATCCAGTCTAAACCTCCTCTCCTCAAGCTTCAAGCCATTTCCTCTCATCAATAACACACCAAGGTGTTTTTGCCCTCTTTGGATGGACCCTGGTAAGTTCAGAATGTTGACACCTGATAGCAGCACTAGACCTCTGGATAACAAGCAGAAAAGCAAGCTGCTTCTCCCTGGGTGTTTCAAATACACAATTTACAGCAGCAAGATTCAGCAGCTGTAAAGCCCTGGAATTGATAGCAGCTCTTTTGTCAAGCTCTCCCCATGAAGAGGACAACACTAATGCTGGCCAGATGGAGCTGGCACAGCCACAGCATCAGCATTTCCTAGAGAACAGCCACTTTAGGAACTGTCGCTCCTCACACAAAAAGTACTCCAAGGACTATCCAGAAGAGTCTAACATGGACAGGCAATTCCCAAATAGATACTGCAGCCATTCCAAGACAACGTGGTGTACATACCAAGTGTATTTAGCAAATCAAGGCTGAACACATATTGGGGAGAATTTTGCACTGATTTAGTCAAGGCATATAAGTGCTATACACATTTGCATATATCCTTTGCTTAACAGAGGTGTGCATGCTTGCAAAATATACTAGCGTGGCCAGCAGGGCAAGGGAGGGGATTCTGCCCCTTTGCTCTGCTCTCCTCAGACCCCACCTGCAGTCCTGTGTGCAGTTCTGGAGCCCCCAGCACAGGAAGGACATGGAAGTGTTGGAGCAGGTTCAGAGGAGGGCCACGAAGATGCTCAGAGGGCTGGAGCAGCTCTGCTGTGAGGACAGGCTGAGAGAGTTGGGGCTCTGCAGCCTGGAGAAGAGAAGGCTTCCAGGACACCTTAGAGTAGCCTTCCAGCATCTGAAGGAGGCCTACAGGAAGGCTGGGGAGGGACTATTGACAAGGGCTTGCAATGACAGGACAAGGGGCAATGGGTTTGAACTGGCAGAGGGGGGATTTAGACTGGATGTTAGGAGGAAGTTCTTTCCAGTGAGGGTGGTGAGACACTGGCACAGGTTGCCCAGGGAGGTTGTGGCTGCTCCCTCCCTGGAGGGGTTCAAGGCCAGGTTGGAGGAGGCCTTGAGTGACTGTGCTAGTGGGAGGGGTCCCTGCCTATGGTATGGGGTTGGAACTGGATGATCCTTGAGGTCCCTTCCAACCTTACCATTCTATGATTCTGTGAGCTGTGTCTGGCAACAGTCATCAGTACACAGATATCTGAGGCCCAGCACAAGCTGCTCAGAACAGCAGCTACCCCAGAAAAGAGGCAGGGCCACAGATTTGGTATGAAAGCTGTGAGGTTTCACTTAGCACTACGGGCATTTTGTAGAAGTCTGGCCTTTGATGCCCAGCAGATCCTCCCCAACTTGGCACCCACATCCTATTGCCAGTGGGCTTGACTAAAATCTCCACTCCCATTCCAGAAGTTGATTTACCCAGCAGTAAGGTCTGATTTGCATTTTTAGGCTGGGCACACACATATATAACAAATACTACACAAATGTACCACGCCTCCCTGAATCTCAATGAAAAGTATCAACTGCAACAAATTCAGTCAGGCAAATGAAATAACATCTACTCTGGTGCCTGTGCCTGGCAAGTGCCTCATGCTTTGGACAAAAACCCAGGCTGCTGAGTACACAAACCAAACACCTGTTACTTGTGAGCCACCTGAAAATTGTTTTTTGACTGGTCACCAGTTTTAAAATAACTATAAACCTTATGTTAATTTGTGTTGATTTCAGGAAATCAGAACTTCTCTAAACCCCAAGGGAAGAAAAAGCAAGTATTTTTCTGCTGTTTACTCATTCTGGTTCACTTATCTACAGGATACAAATATTAAAACCAACTCCAACAATAAACAGCTACAGGCCATTTTTTGGCAGAACAATATTTGCATTCTCAATTGCTGCCAAGGAAGAAACTCAGGTGCAAGCCTAAAGACCAGCAGGATCTTTCATTCCCACTGCCTGCAAGATATGAGGAAAGATTTCTCTGCTATCTGTCCCAGAATGTAACTCAGATGATGGAGTTGCACTCCCAGGTGTGACCGCACTGATAGCACAGGCAACTTTCACACACACATCCTCCTCCTGAGCTTGAGTTTGTATCACAGAACCACAGATGGGACCCAAAGAGATTCAATGAACTCATCTACTCCATCATCCTGAACTGATCTAAATGGTAAATCACCTACAGTTAGTCCAGCAGGAGCTTTTTATACTAACACCAACTCCATGGGAAAGCAGCTTGATGTTATTTGTTAACTTCCCATGTTAACAGATAATCTGTGAACAGACATTTTCCTGCCTCACAATGAATAAAATGCTCTTATCTCTGCTGTTTCAAAACAGAACCTTTGCAGGGATTTTTCAATTCTTGGAGACACAGAAAACATAATTTTGCATAAAATGACCAAGAGTGTATTTTTTTTAAATGCTCTACACAACTTTCAGCCCTCAGAGCTCACATATCTAATTAAGCATCTGCTTCCAGCCATGCTGCAATACTACACCAGCCTGGTGCTTTCACATCCTCTTTACATCATCCTAAGATAACACTTGGGTGCAATTACTGGAGTTTGTAATATCATGCTACCAATTGCATACAGATCATCATTCCCTCCCTCAACCAGTGAAAGGATTACTCAGGAGGTTGGAGTTGTTTGGAAATGAGTACATCTCAAGAAGCACCACTGTAAATACAAGAGAAAAAAAAATAGAATCATAGAAGAGACCTCCAAGCTCATCCAGTCCAACCTATCACCCAGCCCTAGCCAATCAATCAGACTATAGCACTAAGTGCCCCATCCAGGCTTTTCTTCAACACCTCCAGGGACAGCGACTCCACCACCTCCCTGGGCAGCCCATTCCAATGCCAATCACTCTCTCTGTCAATAACTTCCTCCTAACATCCAGCCTATACCTCCCCTGGCACAACTAGAGACTGTGTCCCCTCCTTCTGTTGCTGGTTGCCTGGCAAGAGTCCAACCCCACCTGGCTACAACCTCCTTTCAGGTAGTTATAGACAGCAATGAGGTCACCCCTGAGCCTCCTCTCTTCCAGGCTCAACAACCCCAGCTCCCTCAGCCTCTCCTCACAGGGCTGTGCTCCAGGCCCCTCACCAGCTTTGTTGCCCTTCTCTGGACATGTTCTAGTTCCTCAACGTCTCTCTTGAATTGAGGGGCCCAGAACTGGACACAGTACTCAAGGTGTAGCCTATATAGTAGGATCCTGAGTTGCTCCAGCCTTTGAGATGGATTTCCGTAAACTATCTCCTTCAGCAAGCTCCCTGCCATGACTTACTTGGAATGAGAAAGAGAAAATACAAATCAAAGACAAAAGAAAAACCAGGTGTATATGCAACCCTTGACCACTGCATCCCTGCAGGTGGTTCTGGTCTTCCATTCTTGGGTTCAATTAGCTAAGTGACCTGCATTGCAGCACAATATCTGCTCAGTGCTTGCAGACTCTTCATGCCAGCTTGAAGGTCAGGCTGGCTGCTCCCAGCTCATGACTGTGATAGCCTGTTCATCACATCCTGTTGCCTCTCAAACCCAGAGGAACACAACTCAGTTATGAACCCCTCCCCTATTAAGAAAGGTGAAGAGGGATGGGGTTGTTCAGCCTGGAGAAGAGAAGGCTCCCTGGACACCTTATTGTGGCCTTTCTGTAAAGGGGATTAAAAGAAAAATGGGACAGGGCCTCTTAAGAGGGAACAAGGGGTGATGATTTTAAACTAAAAGAAGGAAACAGACTAGGTAGAAGGAAACAGTTTTACAGTAAAGTGGTGAGGTTCTGGCCCAGGTTGCCCAGAAGGCAACTTGATGCCCCAATCCCTGGAACCATTCCAGGTCAGATTGTTTGGTTCTCCGAGCAACTTGTTCTAGTTGCACAAGTCCCTCCTGACTGCAGGGGGTTGGACTGATGACCATCAAAGGCCTCTTTCCAGCCCAAATGATTGTATAATAAAGGAACAAATTGGGAGGAAGAACAGATGCTGTCAGTCACCGGATGCATCAATGCTCTTGAATGCTTATTATTAACGTGGACCAGAGTTAGAAATGAAGGACAGAAGGCAATGCACTCATCTGCTTGGTTGCCCTGGTGCTATCTGCAGTTTTACATGAGGGTGCACTTGTAGACTGAAAGATGACATTTCTGGATAGCCATCACTCCTCACACAAATAGAAGATCCTCAGAGAAGTAACTGTGAGCAAAACATTGTTTCACAGCTCAGAAGAAAATGGAGATGCTTTGGCAGAAGGATTTGCAGCAGGTTCTCTTATTGTTCATTAACAGACACATTCATTATGGCCATCCATGGGCCAGAACAGGAGAACATACACCATGGTGTTGCCTGTCAGACTGCTGCTGCCTCTAAGTGCTGGGAGAGCAGCAGGATGCAATGTGCAGGTGATGGCAACACTGGGACAGCACAAAATTCCCAGTTGTATAGGAGCTGTAACGCAAAAAGGGCCAGGATTGGGATGTGGCATGCCAGGCTCTGCCAAACCTCAAATCCTCAGATGGCTGGCAGGCATCCAGCATGCTTGTTGGTGACACCATTTCATGTTTTTTCCCACCCAAACTAAGCCCGAACTTCACTTGTCAGTTTCTACAGGGAGTGACACCACAGCAAGAACAAAGTCTCAGTTCTCCTTTACAGCCAAACCGTGGGATGAATTTTTGGGGGCAGTGTTTATAGGCAGCTCCACTCTGCTTCCCAGAAGTTAGCCCTCTACCCAAAATTTAACTAATACAACCACCAGTTTTCAGTGTCTTCACACTCATTCCTATCCCACAGTCACCTCCAAAAGCTGACCCTCCCTTCTTGTATCTTCTACTGTTGCATCAGCCTTACCCATAGCCTGCACAGCTATTTCTGTAAGGTTCAGTACCCCCTCCTGTGCAGACTGGGCTGATACAATATTTACTAACCTTTCATTAGGAAGAGATGTATATTTAACTCAAAAACTCAATTGCATGTTGTGGATTTTTAAAAAAACAACTTTAATTATAGACTTCTTATGTGACATTTCCTGCATGCACTGGAAATAGTTAGACTATATGTATCAGCTGCATTCAAGATATTCTGGAGTGAGATCCCTAGCAACTCCCTAGCTAAAGCAGCAACTATTTGGATTTATTGATTACATCATCTTATCTCTCCAGGAAAAGGGCAGATGAAGAAGATAGTACTAACAGGACAAGCTGGGGGAGAAGGCTGTGGCAAAGTAGCTTGAGTTAATTCAGTCTGGACTAACCTTCTTTTCTAACATATGAAGATGTACAGATTTGTAACTGCTCAGTGTCTTAAAATATCAGCAAGGGTAAAACCAAAAAAAAAATAAGAGGCTGCAAGTTTGGCAGACTGTGAAACTTTCATAAGTTCTACAGACTTCTCACAAAACGTCTCACCAAGTGGAAATGTTTTGAGAGAACAGCTTGGTAGATGGCTTTTTCTGAATGTAAAACATGGAAATTATGCATCTAGATATGTCAGAATGGAGCAAGACACTTAGCTCTAACCCCAGCTCTGCTTCTTTCCAAGTCACCAGTGAGGTTCCACTGTCCTCTCAGTGCAGAGCCTCTCTCTGTCCCAGGTATCAAGTACCTTTTCCTCTCAATGACACTAAAGCCAAACAGTTTCAAGAGACCAAACCCCATTGATCCAAGCCCTGGCTCCTCCAGCAGCACCAGTGTTCCCCATCACTTCTCAGCTGTAGGACACTTTCTTTCCTCATTTATATCGGAGGAACCCCACTGAGGATGACAAATTTTGCCAAGCCACAAGGAAGGGAAAGCTCCTGCTTGCATAACACTTATTACTATCCTGAGTCATTTCAAAAGTTTCTTTTAAGAGGGTAAATGAAACAAAGTACAGCAGAGAAATTAGTGCTGCACAAAAAGAAACTCTCACTGGTGTCTTCTCTTTGAGAGGTAGCAACATCTCTGAACAAAACAGCTTCACTCTCTCCTCACTTCACTCTTTGTAAGGAGAGTGTTTTCCAAGTCTGACTTACATTGGGAGAGGAAAGCTGTTTTAAAGTCCAGTGCCTTATCATCTGCAGCCCACTGTTGCCTCAAGGATTAAGTTTGCAATTGATGACAGAAGATATTTCCAAGGACAGTCCCTGTTCATGTCACAGCAGAGGATGGCCCTGTTGGCTGGGCCCAAAATTCTCCTTTTTCCATTGCTGTAGTGCAGTCTGGCATTCTTCCTTCCAAAAAGAGACTATACAGAAGACACAGGATGAACTCCTATCCCCAGTGCAGAAACCTTTTGGAAAGCCTGCTATTGAGTAGAGCAGCAAGACGGAGTACTTGCAGCTCTTGCTGCACAGACTCATCTTGGTCCATTACATGGGCACAGTTTCCACCATCTCTTTTCAGGATAAATCACCAGAGACAGATTTGACATCCAATACAGGGTACAAATAACCCTTGAAGTGGATTATATCTTTACCAGTGAAAACACAGACCTCAGAGCTCATCTTTTACTGTGGCATTCTTACACACAAAGTAGTATCATGGCACTTGAGACATCACATCAGTTACTCCAGAAAATAATTATTTATGCAACCAGAGAAACAGCAGCAAGTAGGACCTTCTCTAGCACCCTTCTTCCTCCAGTTTAAGGTAATGATAGAAATTCTGTCAGCCTTAAGAAAAGCAGGGCAAGGCAAGTAGGGAGGTCACTCAGTAGCCCAGTACACACACTGTATGCTCACACTACTACAGTATGCTCTCAGCTCCTACAGAGAACTGTACTACCATACACTTTCATCTATGCTTTCTCAGTTTAAACACTTGAGACCATTTAAGTACACCAACATGTAAGACAGACAGTATTTGTAATCAAACTCTTCTGCTCCAACAAAGTTTCAGAGCCCTAAACTTATGTTTATACGCAAATCTGTTGGAGCACAACAGGGATTGCAGCAGCACAGTTAAGCAGGTACTAAAGAAATAGAAATGGCAACTGTCTGCAGAGCCTAAATCCCAGCTTTACGTCAGCAAAACACTACATTTGATACAATAATTCATGTAAGTATGACAAATAATGTCCATTTTAAATGATGGAAAAGCATGTGCTACACTTCAGGGGTTGAAAACGCTCTGTGCTTTTGTAGGACAGCACAGGGACAACAGCAACTGGAAAGATGGAGCTTTATAACCCTTTTCAGTTTTGTTTGGTTGCAATCAGGAAAACATAAACCGACCCATTAAGGTTTGGCCCAAGAAGAATATCAATTCAGACACAATAGCTGTTTGCACTGCTGAAAAGTTGCAGTTCTTTTAAATGAAGTGTAACAGCAGTAATTGTGTTTCTCTGAGTGAGCTAAGAGGCAAATGGTGCATGAATCAATAACAACGTGGCTTGTACACCATTTATCTCTTTGCAGGATCCACAGGAAATCCAATTGCATGATTACATTACTCACAGCCTCTTAAGAGCAGGGAATAACTGAATCTTTTTTGTGCATTTACCCCTGTCTCCAAAGGGCAGATAGCCACAAAGAAAGATGTGGCAGCCCATCAGCTGAAGCTTCCACTAATAATGGGATCATACTCTCTGAAATCAGCAGTGCTGCAAAAGGGGACTTAATTCCTGCTATCAGTGATCCAATTTCTAAAATTAGCTTCAGCACTGACAAATTCTATGAAAGCCTCAGTCTTCAGCTGCTATAAAGCTGTTACAGGGAGTGCTACCAATGTGTCCGCTGACTTCAGAAATCAGATTGCCCAGAATGAATTAAGATATTCAGACACTGGTCCTGTAACACAATTATAAATTCCCTCTTTAAGTATCTGAGGAAGCTACAAGTATAGATGTTTGTAAACCCTCGTGCTAGACTAGCATTAACTTGCTCACAGAAGAGCCTCTAATGGAGGGAACTGAATGTTGGTACTCAGGAAGAAGGTGGTTTCAATGATGTATCTCACATCATCACTGAAGTATGTTTCCAGTGCTTTCTGACAGATCATTTCTGAATGATCATTTCTGAATCCCCATTTAGGTCAGTCTGGGAATGAGACAGCAATGCTACACAAGGTAACAAGCCCAAGGTGGCACAAGTACATTAAGAGTGGGTTTTTTTATTTTCCTGCTTGCCTCCAAAAAAGATGGGAGCGAAGGAAAGGCCCTGGCCAAGCACATAGACCCTTCCCTCTGCTAGCTGTCCACCCCTCTATTCTGCTAATATAAAATATTCATCTCCTCCAGTGTAATTCATCTTACTCTGCAAAATTCTGAGATGAAACAAGGACCAATCTTGCTGACCCATTTAATTTAATAAACTCCAAGTTTTTACACATTTCTTATTGATTTTGAGAATACTAAAGTCTGGCAGACTCGAAAATGAGGCACAAAGAGTTTGCAGCTGCAATATAAAAGTTAAGCTTTTCAACTCAAAAGTTTGTATTTCAGATGGCTAAACCTTCCAGAGGAAAAAAAACAACCCACAACATTGAGAATAAGATAATACACCTAAACATAAATCATTTAGGAATAAAAATTACTCCCTGCTACAGTTTTACTGTTTGTTTTCTGTACAAATCATCCACTTCTTAAAACGACACAAAAAGAACAGTTACTGCCAGATGTATCTGAAACTCCAAGAGAGTTTCTTAGCCAGAAGGGATGCTGAGCTGTGTGTCAGTCTGCCCTCCCTCCCCCTCAAAGAAATTTTCCAGCCCTGCAGTCACATTTGTAGAGGGCATTAACAGTTCAAGGCTTTTTGCTGCACTGCGCTGCCTGCTGTTCCTTCACCATGTCAGAAGCAAAAAAAAAAAAGTGCCTTAAAAATTCATAACAAATTATTTCCTTTGTTCATCATAGAGTAAGAGTATGCCCAAAGAAGCTTCTGTTAGCACAGATGAGTAAATGTCTCCTTGAGGCACACACAGACAAGTTACAGGTCTCTGTGTTTATGAAACGGGGAGAAATTTCTTGCCTCATACATCCTTTTCACCATGGGATTGTCATTTCAGTGCTTGACCTGCTTATAAAGTGCAGTTCTGTGTGGCTAAAGGTAGTCACTTTTATCAACAGGATGGATTAGACGTACATGATATGAAACCAGGACAGGAACCAAACCTTATATGTGACATTAACTTGTTTTTATCACGAGCCCTGAAGGAGATAAAAAAAGGGAAAAAAATTTAGTTTATAAAAAAATGTAAATGTTAATGGGCACATGAAGACCTGGAAACATTTAAAAGCAGAAGACAGCAAATACTTTTTAAAGACATGAAATTAATTCCTATGTATTTTTAATACATTCCTAGTTTTAGCACAATCATCACTTGCAAGAGAGTGGAAGTGCTTTGCTGTTCAGCATCACAAGCCTGAGTTTTTGTCATCAGAAGCCTGCATACAGCATGATAGAAGGAACTGGGAATTTTGAGACCATCTCAAGAATTACATCCCAAAGATCCCTTCCCACACATTTCAAAATGAACTATTCTTTAAAATAATGCAAGTTCAATGAACATTTATCCTTGGATAACAATGCCTAGACATTACTGCTCTAAACTCTAAGGATGCAAACTGAGCTAACCTTTATCATAAGGATGCACAGGGAACCTGAAGGCACATACAAGATAAACGTTTCTTTCTTAGATAGCTAACAGCAGTAGCATTAAGAAGGGAGGAGGAATATACAAGAAACAACATTTTTCATTACAGTCCACTGAGATCATAAAATTAAGTAGGAGACAAAGATATAAAATAGATATTTTGCACTTGACTCAGTTTTTTCAGATAGTCTTTTCGCCACATATATTCCTACCAAGTCTTTAATGTACCTTTCTTCTTAAAACAATACATTCCACCTTCATTACTAGTTTAACATACTATTTAACCCTAGTGAGCCATATCAAGATGTCCTGAAATTGATAATTTGAGGTCAAAATCTGGCAAATTATTTTTATAAATGGTAGTTTACAGAATTATTCAGCTTTTGTATGTAGAAGTACATAGACCCCAGCAAAAGAAAGCCTGCAGGAAAAAAAAAAAAATTATGAGCTGTAGAAGAGGAGTGATACAAAATCTAATACGTGTCTGTGGACACATTCATCTTTACCAACATAATTTGCAATGTTCTCTTCCCTAAGGCATTGAAGTGAAATTAAACATCTGGTCCCAAATCAAACCTGCTGCTTGGAGCAACTGCACAAAATCGTAACTCCCAAAGAGTCCTCCTCACACTCAGGTGAGAAGGTACTTAGGGTTCTTGCATTCCCCAAGCAACAGGCAGAAAACTGTCCCAGAGCCATATCTCCTACAATAAAAACAACAAAAAACGCCCTCAAGAATGGATACCAAGACAAAATTGTGCCTCCAGTGGAGGGAGACTGGAAAAGCCAAACTGCAGTGTCCTGAAGAGGATACATGGAAGGACATGGCTGTATGGGTAAATCCTGGCTGAGATGTGCTTGTCATACCCTACATTTTATTCTAACAAGCACAGTGATGATTATTCCTGTTACACTTGCAGGGCCTCTCCAGCTGCATTAGTATTGAAGAGAGTATCTTGACAGATGGCCATTACAAAACCTGTGCTTTTATCACAGACTGCTAAGACACTCCAGGAGTAAAAGTTTGGTAGATTTGTTCATGTTATTTGTGCACAGTTCTGGAGCCCCCGGCACAGGAAGGACATGGAACTGTTGGAGCAGGTCCAGAGCAGGGCCACAAAGATGCTGAGAGGGCTGCAGCAGCTCTCCTATGAGGACAGGCTGAGAGAGTTGGGGCCCTGCAGCCTAGAGAAGAGAAGGCTTTCAGGAGACCTTAGAGTAGCCTTCCAATATCTGAAAGGGAGCCTACAGGAAGGCTGGGGAGGAACTATTGACAAGGGCTTGCAATGACAGGACGAGGAGCAATCGGTTTGAACTGGCAGAGGGAAGATTTAGACTGGATGTTAGGAGGAAGTTCTTTCCAGTGAGGGTGGTGAGGCACTGGAACAGGTTGCCCAGGGAGGTTGTGGATGCTCCCTTCCTGGAGATGTTCAAGGCCAGGTTGGAGGAGGCCTCGAGTAACCTGTGCTAGCGGGATGTGTCCCTGCCTATGGCAGGGGGTTGGAACTAGGTGACCCTTGAAGTCCCTTCCAACCTTGCCATTCTATGATTCTATCAAAGATCTGCTATTCAGTTTCTGCCACAGATTCAACTTTGGCCCAAGCATGCTCATTTAACAATGCCTGTAAAGCTTAGAGAAGTTCAAAATCTAAACAAAATTAATCCATAGGTATAAAGCACCTACCATGGATCAGATGCACTGGTGCATGTAATATTTGATGGCAACACAACTCCTTGGTACAAAGCCAACTGAGTTCAGAGAAATCAAACTCTCTCCTAAGTGAGGGGTGTGAAGTGAATATAAATAGGCTGGTATGCTGCTCACTCCAGGGTGAAATATTCAGCAGGAAAAGAATATGTGAAAGCACTGGGGAAACACTCCTCAAAGAAGTAAGGCAGCAGGAACTCCAATCTCCTACTTAACAGGTAGATGAGACTCTCTTCCCTACTACCACACCAGGGTTAGGGACAGGGGCCATTCTGCTGAAAATGGTGTGGAGTTGGAGGAGGCGGTTCTTTGAGAAGTACAAGATTTATTCTTTATCTCATGAGGCACAGAAGATTGTTTCATGGTTTTCACTCTTGCTTATAACCAGCATAAATTACTTCTTTTGACAATTTGAAGCCCCAGAGATCTAAGTGATCCAGAGCAATGCCTACATGAAGAGATTCACAGGATTAAATAAAGTATTATCATGAAAAAGCTAAAATGGATTGTGTGCAAGAGCAGCACCCTGAACTTTTCATTTTGTATACTTCTCAACTCCTTCTAGAACAGAAAATAATTACATGGAATAACTCAGTCCTCTCCAAAGCAAAAAATTCCTCTTGCACTGAAGGAAGAAGCACTTGGCCAGCAGACCATAATGCCGGAAGTCCACAATCTCCACCGTCAGAGGCAGGACATGAGGTTACACAGACTTATGGTCTAAGACAGTCATCTTTAAGTTATTTTTGTATTCCAAGCAGAGGACACTGACATATGTAGGACTTGACTGCAAGTACACGAAACACAGCATTGCTCCAGGCAAGAAGCTGATGCTGATATAACTCACTCAAGTGCCTTTGTGTGCTGTAAACGCTGCACTGCAATCCCCTGGTGCTGCCGATTGCTACAGCCCATGGCTACAGGGGAGAGGCTCTGCCGTGCCAGCTCCAGCAGCAGTCATCGTTTCGCAGCTGACCAAAAGCCCAGCTCAGCTAACAGGTCATTTGCATGGGAGGCTCAACACTATGAGGCTCAGCTGCTCAGGTCTAGAGCTGGGCAAGACTATCTCTATTACATTATTGAAATCAACACAGAGAAAGGCTTTTAAGTGCCCGACGGGAAGATGTGCAAACAGCACGTGGCCAGCTTGCTTCCAGACATGCTAAGTAAGGCTAATATGAAACATAATTAACAGAATGCAGGAGAAGTGGGTAGTTCCATACAGACACACCAACCAGAACCCTTACTAGAAGAGGTTAGCCAAAACAAGATGTACTGGTGCAGTATAGTTGGGTTTGTGGGTTTAAGAAAACAAACGAACAAACACACACATCATCACAAACATTCTGACACAGCGCTCCACACTGACTTGGTTTTCACACTAAAGTTCCTCCAGACAGATCACCCAAGGTCTCTTTTGATGTCAGTGTACAGATCTCACCCAATGATATATAAACATCTCTTCTGACAGGTAGCTCTTTGTTTGCTTCTACCACATTCTTAGAATCATAGAATGTTTTAGGTTGGAAGGGACCTCAAAGATCATCTAGTTCCAAACCCCTGCCATAGGCAGGGACACCTCCCACTAGAACAGGTTGCTCAAGGCCTCACCCAACCTCACCTTGAACACCTCCAGGGAAGAGCATACCAGCTATTTTATATTCACAACCTTCCTGGGCAACCTGTGCCAGTGTCTCACCACCCTCACTGTAAAGAACTTCTCCTTACATCTATTCTAAATCTCTCCTCTTTCAGTTTAAAACCATTACCCCTTGTCCTGTCATCACAAAACCTTGTCAATAGTCCCTCCCTAGCCCTCTTGTAGACCTCTTTCAGATACTGGAAGGCTACTACAAGGTCTCCTTGAAGCCTTCTCATTAGAGCATGCCTAAATTTTACAATGAAGTTCTTCCTAAGCCTCAAATGTGGAGTTTTACTCTCTCAGGGACAAATAGCTCCCTGAAGCTTGAGTCCCCAGCTCATTTTTTCTTCAGCAGAAGCAGCATGCAGCCTATGGATTAGTGTTTCTAAAGGGCTCTTTCTTATTAGCATATAACTTCTACAGAGACATGACTGAAATTGTAGAAGTCATTTTAGCTCAAAAATCTTCTGTATTCCTCAATTAAATTTTCTCAGGTATTAGTCAAGCAGCAACCAGTGCATTAAAAAAGGGGGAGCAGAGGGACTTCTCCTTCATGAAGTATATCAAAGTTCCCTCAGAAACATCCTCACATCACATTTTTTGCTTCATCAGGGAATTCCAGAGCACAAGTCCTCCCATCACTGGTAACCTCAGCTCACCTACCCTAAGATAAATCACACTTGCAAGACACCTGGGATATTAGCAGCTACCCTTTTATAACAGCTTATTTAAACCCACGTGGAGAGCTGGCACTCCACTGAGATCAGACTCTTGCCTCTGCTTACAGAATGAACTATTGCTCATTTGGGTTTTACAAAATTCCTCTACCTGGAGATAAAAACTTACAAAAAGCCATTCCATTTGCCATGGTGTTCAGTGAACTTCAGGGGCAAAAACTGTGCTTCGTACTCTCAACACTACTACTGAAGTACACAGTTGGTTAACAAGGCAAGTAAAGGGAAAAATATAGATTCATACAGAATTGTTTTGATTGTAAAAGACCTGTAAGACTGAGTTCAACAATTCTCTAACTCTACAAAGCCTGGTGCTAAACCATGTCCCTCAGCACCACATCTCTGCCTCTCAAATACCTCCAGGGATGGGGACTCAATCATCTTCCTGGGCAGCCTGGTCCAGTGTATAAAAACCCCTTCACTGAAGAAGTTTGTTCTGATATCCAACCTAAAACTCCCCCAGTACAACCTGAGGCCATTTCCTCCCATCCTATCACACTTGTTGCTAGGGTGAAGAGATCAACCCTCACCTTCCTTCATCCTTCTTTCAGCAAGTTGCAGAGAGTGAGGTGGTGTCCCTCAGCCTTATTTTCTCTCATAAAAGAGAAAATAGAGAAGCAAATAAATACAACACCTTGCCTTTTTCAAGCCCATGCACGCATCTGCATCTTTTATCAGTTGAGCCACAGGTTTTTCATTGAAGTCAGTGATCCTCACCTGAACTGGATTTACTCACACCATGTGGTTAAAGGCAAAGGGGTGATTGAGTCACATGCAGCCACTTGGGATGAAAACCCAGCAAACAGAAAAGCTCCTGATTAATCACATCAGTGGAAGTGATGGAAAACACAGTGACAGACTTTGAAGTCAATTACTTAACAGAATGTAGCCAAGCACAAAAGCATTCTTCAGTGGGAATAAAATTGCCACATACACCACATAGCAGCACTTTGTGCTGAAGATGGGATTGCATTCTCTTTTCATTATGGGAACAGCTGATAGGTATTTAAGGCATTCAGAAAACTCCAAGGAACTCCTTGAAACCTAAGATGGCATTGTGGTCCTCAGTGTTATCATCAGCTGTTGAAATTCAAGTAACCTACAAAGCACATTATGTCAGAAGAATCAAACAACCTGCATGTCTGTGCTGCAGCAAACCAAGAAATCAGTTATCTGTCACCTTCTTAAGCTGTACCCAAGTGAAATTGTGTTTAGTTCTCTTCTATAAATATCTGGACAGTTCATGTTAAAATAATTTTGACACCTTGGGACAAGTTGCCCAGAATACAAAGAGAAACCAAACACAGAGCAGACATGTATGTATCTGTAAGAGACAATCAGTGCTTTGTGTGTTTTAATTCTTGTCTCCATCACTAAACCTTCCTTCTTCTCGGTCCCCATGCAGATCTGTATGCTGAGCATAGCTGTGCCAGTAGCACAGAAGCAGGCACTACTGGAGCCAGAAAAGAGAAAGTACAAATCTGCATCGATAACAAAAATACCTCCAGTCTTTAAGGAACTGTTTGTGTGCTGGTTGTCAGAAATCCCAAGATCCTCTCAAACTTGCCTTAGGCATGCCCACATTTGGGTCCATTTGCCTGACAGACATGAGTTGAACTCACACGATCACGGAATGTTAGCAGTTGAAAAGGAGCACGAAAGATCATTCAGTCCAGAGCAAGATCACCTAAATTAGGCTACACAGGAATGGATCCCAGTGAGGTTTGAACAGCTCTAGAGGAGGAGACTCCACAACCTCTCTGGACAGCCTGTTCCAGGGCTCCAGCACCCTCATGGTGAAAAAAGTTTTGCCTTGTGTCCAACTGGAACCTCCTCTGCTTCACCTTGCACCCATTGCCACTTGTACTATCATTGGACATCACCGAGCAGAGCCTGGCTCTGTCCTCCTGACACTGCCTTTCACAGCTTTACAAACACCAATGAGGTCACCTCTCAGTCTCCTCTTCTCCAAGGTCAAGAGCTCCCTCAGCCTTTCCTCAGCAGGAAGATGTTCCACTGCCTTCAGCATCTTTGTGGCACTGTGCTGGACTCTTTCAAGCGGTTCCCTCAGGTCCCCTTGACTTGAGGGGTCCAGAAATGGACACAATATTCCAGATCTGGCCTCACCTGGGCAGAGCAGAGTGAGAGGAGAACCTCTCTCAACCTACTAACCACAACCCTTCTAATCCACTCCAGGAAGCTACTGACCTTCTTGGGCACAAGGCTGCATTGCTGGCTCATGAGCATCCTTCTATCCTCTTGGGTCCCTTTCCTCAGAGCTGCTCTCCCACAGGTCCATCCCCAACCTCCGCCGATCCATGAGGTTGTTCTTTCCCAGACTGTGCACTCTGTGCCCTCATCCAGGTCACTGGTACTACTGGTCCCACTACAAACACTTGAAGGACTCCACTAGATACATGCCTCCAACTAGATTCTGTCCCACTGACCATAAACCTCTTTTCTTTCAACCAGTTCTCAATCCACTTCACTGCCCAATCACCCAGAGGACAAGAATCCCAAGGTCCTGATTCACCAACAGGAGCTACTGCACCAGATTCTTGTTGTGAATTGCTCTCTGCTGATCTGCATTGCAGCAAGGACAATTACAAACCTCACAAAGCACCTCATGGACTACTGCAGTTTTAGCCCTGCACATTAAGCTAAAGAAAATTATTTCAGTTCTCCCTAACAGCAAGCTGAAGAGCACCATGGTTCCAGAGCTGGTACTGGAGTGGCAGTTTTCCTGATGGTGGCAAATGGGCCATTAGCTTGGGCATGCAAAGGGCACTTTCCAGTCATCCAGGAGCTCTCATCCTCAAACACAGGTTGAATTTATACCTTGTACAGCTGACTTGGGCTGTTACACTAAATCTGAGTTCTGGCAGCATTTCTAAATGTCCACTAATACTTGCTGGCAGCCTTAATTATTTCTCTGCAGTGTTATTTGCTATATGTGCTGATGTCACACATCTGTTTGTCTGTATTGATTTTTAATTTTATGTCTCTGAAGCCATGTCCTATCTCAGCCACTACATTCAGTAACTATGTTAAAAAACAATTGGAATGGACTGCAGAAGGAGCTTTACATCATTATTTTTATTCTCCCTTTATCTTCCCAAGGCCAAATTGTGTTTGAGATTAGAGGACTCACTTCATTTTCATTACCTTCTAAGAGAAGTTGTGACATAATGCTGTTCTACTTTTAGCAAATTATCTTCTAGAAATCCTCTTAACTGTCATGCTCCTTTAGCTTCTGTTACTTAGAAGCACCATTTGCTCTGGGACGTCATGAATGCTCTTTACATGGATTTAAGATGAAGCAGCCAAGCTTTGCAGAAAAAAAAAAAATCCAGAAGGGTTACAAAACACAGAGAAAAGCTTCTTCAGGCTTGGCAAAACTTTGCTCAAGTCTGAAAAACAACCCATTCAAAAATGGTTAAATATGCAGTGAAAGTAAGCAGGGAACAGGAGAAAGTGGGGAATGCATTTTTACTGAGCTTCTGAGTATCCACTTTTGATTACTGCCAGAAAAAAAATCTTAGGGTGGACTTGGTCTGGTCCTGGTCAGTTATGTTACCTATTACAGAGGCACCACATTTGTGAGAGTGAGATTAAATCAGTTTACTGTTACATCAAGGTAACTGTTAATTAAGACCTAGCTGCAGCTATTACTTGAGACTGTAGATAGAAGAGAAGCAAAAAAAGGAGCCACAAGCTATGAAATGAAAGCTCAACTACCTTGTAAGAGAACTAAATAGATTTACCTCACCCAAGGAAGCGTTTTGCTTACACTCTTGCTACAGAGAGTGATGCTGCAAAGGCAGGTGTCTGGATCCAATACCTGATCAGGAATCCATTCTCTTGAAACATCACAGCCAACGATACCTTGCAGGGGCAGATACCTGCTGGCATCACAAGCACAAGCAGTATGACCACTCAGATGTGAAGTTTGAGGATGTACTACTGCACAGTTCTCCATCACAACCTTTCCAAAGGGGTGACTGGTACCAAATCAGAGGTTAAACCTTCGATCAAAGCTACATTAAAAATCACTTTATGAACTTGGGTCCTGTTAGACACATCAGTAGGTGATATCAGTAATGCCATGGTAGACCCTGGGGGGTTAGACTCACTGCTAAAAAGCAGCTGGGCAGCTTCAGAAGGAGAACCTGTTCCATCTGTACAGCACTGAGTCAATCAAAGGCAAAACACTGCCACTGCAGAGCACCCTTATTTGACTGACTCATGTATTTCATGTTCACTTTTTCACATCTTCCTGACTGCTCCTGAAAGAGTACATTACATGTATTAGCCAGAAACACACAAGAGTCTTCCTCTGGTTCTCGATACCTGTGGCAAATAAATGTCTCTGAAATTCCCGTGCATCACCCTTGTCACAACCCCACTAAGGCAACTGAAGACTGAACTACATTGCATACATTCACTCAGGGAGGTACTTGCACTGCCTGCTGCAGCCGTTGCCTGCTGCGAGTCATAAGGCACCAACAAGGGGCCCAGGTACCCCTCACACTTGGGAAGAGGTGAAGGAGGAAGATCTCCACACTCAAGTTGTGAAAGAGTAGCTGAAAGCTACTGAATCCTGTTGTGCTCGTTTGAGGCTAATTGGAATATTTTTATGAAAAAAAATTAGATGATAGGCTGTGAAAAGCAAACAATGGTGATGCCTACTTCACTCACAGGCTTGCTGAGACGTATAAAAACAAGGACACCAATATAGGTAAGATAGAGAGTTTTGTTCTCTCTAGCAGTTGCTGCGTCTTCTGGCCTCTCTGCTAAGTAACTTAACTAACCACTCTGCTTCTAATCCCCCCTTGCTGATCCTCCAAACTCACCTTGCACGTAAGCCAGACCCTGGGGTAAGGTAGAGGGTTGGAAGGAAGATGGAAGGGTGGTTGGGAACCCCTCCTGGGGACTCTGATCTCTGGGAGGGGAATTATGTTTCTGTATTACCTTTCATTTGTATATTTCTGTAAATGTTCATGCATATTGTGCTAAGCTGTAAATAGAGCTTCAGTCCTTAACTTCCAGCCAGCTGAGTCTTGTCTGGGTGATTTTTCATGGTGTGGGGGGTCAGGGAACTCCCAAACCATCACAAGTACATAGAATAATGACATTGAACTACACAAGGTGTTTCATTCCTAGCGTCTCCAAGGAGAACACTGAGGTATTCTTCAGCATGGAAAGTCAGCAAAAAAAACCTTCCAGTGCTGTCAGGACCTCAGTTGCTGTTTCATGCAGTTCATGCAAAGTCCTTATCATACGAAACCAAAAGCAATTGGGCCAAACAAAAACAAAACTACGCAACTTAAAAGGTTTAATATTCTTTGTCAGAGAGCTCCTAAGAAGCCTTGGCCTTATTGGCATATTAGATGCAAAAAGGCAGGGATGGCTCTGGGAGGCTGGTTTTAAAAGCTACTTGTTCCAGATTGGACTCAAAAGGGATTGTTAATAAGCGACTCAACTGCTTAATAACCACAAAGACAAAGAATGTCATTCAAACCTACCATTGTCTGTTTACTTTGTGTTCCCTTAATTTCTCAGCGGCATTTGGTCTCTCTGAAGAAAGACAAAAAAGAAAGAATTAAGCAAGCTTTAAATCTTAGGCCCTTGTCTGCTTCTGTGCTGGTCAAAATCCACAGCAGCCCTAGTGAGATCAGTGACACACATATAAACAAGATTAATACTGGATGCTTTCAGATAGATTTAATGCTCTTCTGGGTGGGTAGAGGGTTTCATTTGCATAATAATTTCTTTTTTAGCCTTGGAGCAACAAATACAACCACAAACAAGGTGGTGATTGGGATGAAAACGCATTGAACCTTTCACCACATAATTATGGATGCTAAAGGTCTAATCACAACTGAAGAGGCTTTGTGACAATCGAAATGCGTCACAACGTACCTCCAGTGCTCGCAGAGAAAACAGTCATTAAAATGCACTAGGAGCTGCACCTCTCTACCTTCCATTTAGGAGGCTGAAAACAACAAATTAGAGATGCCATCATGGGGAAAAAATTTTTATGGTGCTTTTATTAAGAGGCATTTGAAATTATATTTGGTCTCAGTACATGCATGCAATTCTCTTATTTATTCATAATTACTTGGTGGTTTCTGAACAAGCTGATCTGATTCATATGGCTGAGGTTTAGATTTTACTTATTTTTGAAACTTTCTACTTCTTTAACAAGTTTAATACATGTGTTCCCCTGCTGAAGTGAAGATTTATTGCTACTCTCCCAGTCTTTGCCCTCAATACTCAGAGGGTTGTACCTTTGCTCAAAGTAACCCCAGAGCAGTTACTTGCTGTAGCTCATATTACACTCCAATGCTATTTCCCCCCCCCCGAAGTCCATGAAAGCAGGTCATGCTCTTTTTGTTGATTTCATGCAAGTTTCATGTTGATTCTAACAGCTTTTATGATACGAAAGAACAATACCTAGAAAAAGCCAAGGAAAAGGCTAGCCAGAGCAGCCAAATATCCCCCAATATCCAGTCCCTGAAGTACACTTTGTGTTGGCTACATAAATCCCTACACCAACTGACAAGTCCTGTGTTGTCAAACTGTCACCATGGTTACTTTTTACTACCTCTAGAAGCTTGTGTGAAGGTGCATTAAAAAACAGAGGATTTTCGTCATTATGTCTCCAAGTGCCCAGCTGATGCCCTCAGCAATGTAAAACAACTTCACCATACAGATCTCTCACCCAATACACAATCCAGAGCATCTAGGAGGAGATTCTCATGCAACACACAAGACAGCAAACAAGACCTGGCAGGATTAAGGAGGCATGTTTCATTCTGGCCAGCTGTCAATTCTGTGGAGGGGGACTATTCCTAACAGGACAAGGGGGAAGAGTTTTAAGCTGAGAGAGAATAAGTTTAGACTGGATCTTAGGAAGAAGTTCTTCAGTACAAGGGTGGAGTGACTCTGGAATAAGTTGCCTAGAGTGGTTGTGGATGCCTTGTCCTCCCTGGGGGTGGCTAAGGCCAGACTGGATGAGGCCTTGGGCAAGTCTATTTGAGTGACATCCCTGTCCATTGCAGGAGGTTGGAGTAGATGATCTCTAAGATCTATTTAAACTTAAGCCATTCTATGATCCTTGTTTAGTCTACAGCCATCTGATTCAAAGCATTCAGTTTTAAGCTTCTTCACAGAGCCCCAAATCTATTTATTACTATGCAGTGCGTATGGTTATTAATCTGCACACCATGTGAACTCCTACTTATGCTAGGAGGAACTGATGGCATCCAAGGACTACAAATTAGTTTGGTTGTTTTGCACATTGCAATAATAGTTTAGGAAACTGTTTAATAAAATCTGTGGCTGCCACACCTACAGAGAATGTTAATTTACAGAATCACAAAATTACTTGAAATCAGTTTAAAGACATAAGATCTTATTTTCCTGCAAGCAGAAAAAGGAAAAGGATCTCATAGATTCAGTGGAGGGAAAACACAAATAAGATACAGCAAAGGTCAAGCCTGCTGGAGACATTAAGTATATTTACTACTTCAGCAGGATCAGTATAACTTTCTAGAGTTGATCAAGCAAGTGGTTCCTGGATAAAGTATGTTTGAACAAACTATGCTTGGTGTTTAATTTGAAGGCTTAATTTGTTAAGTAAGAAAGCATAAGATAGGATAGGATCAGCGAGGCTGGAAGAGACCTCCAGGATCATCCAGTCCAACCTATCACCAAATCAACCAGATAATGGCACTAAGTGTCCCAATAAGGCTTTTCTTCAACACCTCCAGGGACAGTAACTCCACCACCTCCCTGAGCAGCCCATCCCAATACTAATTACTCTCTCTGTCAACAACTTCTTCCTAACATCCAGCCTAGACCAACCCTGGCACACCTTGAGACTGTGTCCCCTCATTGTGTTGCTGGGTGCCTGGGAGAAGAGACCAACGCCACCTGGCTACAACCTCCCTTCAGGTAGCTGCAGAGAGCCATGAGGTCTGCCCTGAGTCTCCTCTTCTGCAGGCTGCACACCCCCAGCTCCCTCAGCCTCTCACAGGGCTGTGCTCCAGGTCCCTCACCAGCCTTGCTGCCCTTCTCTGGACAAGTTGGAGTACCTCGACATCTCTCTTGAATTGAGGGGCCCAGAACTGGACACAGTACTCAAGAAAACCTTGAACTGCAGTGAAAACAGTTACTCCAGGCTTGAGAAGATATTTATAATAAACCTAGGAGAGCAACCTGGCTTAATGCTCGAAATTGCTCCAAGGGAGATGGGAGGGTGATAGTCAAGCAAGCAATGACAGCACCACCACAGCAGGCTCACATAAGCTAGAGCAGCTTGGAAAGACTGACACATGTTGCTTGTAAATATGTCAAAGGCAAGAGAAGCACCAAGAGAACCAAACCAGGACCAAACCAGCTGCTTTTGCAGATACAATCCATCTGTCCCTGGAGTATCTCAAAGCTCTGGGGGACACAGAAGTGACCCTGCAACCTGGGATAGATGAGCATACTGGCATCCAGACATGGATGGGCATACATCACAGGATCACAGGATGTTAGAGGTTGGAAGGGACCCAAAGAGATCATTGAGTCCAACGCCCCTGGCAGAGTAGGACCATACAATCTAGCTCAGGTCACAGAGGAACGTATCCAGACAGGCCTTGAAAGTCTCCAGAGAAGGAGACTCCACAACCTCTCTGGGGAGCCTGTTCCAGTGCTCTGGGACCCTTACAGTAAAGAAGTTCCCCCTTGTGTTGAGGTGGGACCTCCTGTTCTGCAACTTACATCTATTGTTCCTTGTCCTATCACAGGAATAAAGTGAGAAGAGCCTGTCCCCTCCCTCCTGACACCCAGCCCTCAGATATTTGTAAATATTTATTAAATATTTATTAAATCCCCTCACATGAACATGTGAGAACCATACCAATGACTGAATCCTGCTCATACACTGGAATCTCCATGTGCAAACATCAAGACAATTCAGCTTGACAAGTCAACAACAAAAGTACATTCCCTAAAATTACTCCACTAGAAACACCAATGTAACACTAAGCACCTAAAAAAAAA
>VWYK01105407.1:0-13336 GCA_013399775.1 Semnornis frantzii | reverse complement strand
GCCTGCACAGCCGGCGTGACACCGTGCCCAGACTGCACACTGCAAGACATCTGCCTGCACCTGGAAGCCTTCTGCCCAGATGGAAGCCCTGCAGAGAACACAAATCATCCAGAGAGCCAGGAACAGGTCAGAGATCGTCTGCCTCCTTTCCCCAGAAGCCTGGGGAGACTCTAAAGCCTCTGACGACTACTGACAGCAACCCTGCTACGAGCCTTGGGTACTGTCAGATATTTTTGTGAGTAAATACCAAAAGCCTCTTGTAATTATTAATTGCCTTCTGCCCTAAGCAGAAAGTTGCTCCTTGTGTCCATCTAGTGAGCAAGCGGCGTCCTGGCCGCAAGCGGTGTACTGACCGCAAAGCTTCTCTGCCAGTTTAAATCCAGTTCAATTAATGTTTATATCTAATAGTTATTTCTAGATCCTGTTATAGCCTGTATATAGTTTCCATAATGTTGCAAAGATCCTGTTATTATTATTAAATGGTGATGGGGGTGAATATTCAATGTTAATAATCTATATATTTATATTTTAAAATATCATCTTGCAGTAATTAATTACCCCTCCCCTTACAATAAAACACATTGTTCTCATTATTTTATCCTGGCCAGCTTAGAAAGAGGATCCTGGAAGTCAAAAACACCCTTATACGTGGGGAGCCTACTCCTAGTATGCAGCTGGGAAGGGCTGGAGAAGAGATGGGTTGAGGGAGGCACCAGGGTGGGCAGACTGGTTGGAAGGCAGGAGCTGGTGCTGGCATGTCTGCAGAGCTCTCAGAGAGGAGGACAAGGGGAAGTGCAGAATTCAGTAACTTGGAAAGTCTTTGCATTAAACAGGGATATGAGCAAGGGATTGTGCAATTAAAGCCTGAGACAGTGTCAGGAAATGTTGCACCTGGAGAAAATCCTGCCAATCTCTTAAATCAGAAGAGCCTTTGTTTTCTCTTCTGTTTTGATTTGTAGCTAGTTCAGGGTTTCAGACAGAGGAAATTGTGGGGACTGGATTAAGTACTGTGCTTGGCTTTTCCCCATAAACCATGGGAGTTAGATGGTCAACATAAGAATGGTTTCTAGTCAGAGCTATCTGCAGGTTCAAAATGCTGGTAATTGGTGAGTCTAAACTGTTGATAACAAATCAACATTTACTTTGAACAGAAAGACTAAAATGTTTTTATCTCAAAGAGTCTAGTAATAGAGCCAGAACCACAGGGCTTAATAGATTTCACAAGTCAGCCCCATCACAGGACAAGAAGTTATTACGCCTGAATTATCACACAAATCTTGCTGTAATCTCTGCTAGAAAAACCTCACCAAACCAGAGGAGAGTTAATCTATGTTCAGTCCTTGGGACTGTAAACTCCTGCCTCTCTCTATGCTACACATAACAGCAGACCAGGCTGCAATGCATGTCACAGAAGGAAAAACCTTGTAGTCACCACCCTGTCATGTGCACCCCAAGCACTGAATACAAAAGGACTGAAATCTTCCATGTCTGCTGTGGCCATCAGCTGGCAGTTGCCACAGATGAGAGCTGAAGAGGGAAGACCCAAAATGCAATAGAGGCCCAGAAGATCACGACCATCAGAGTGAGGTTACAAAGGAGGAATGAATCTGTGATGTGAGGTCAGAGGATGCTCTGATAAAGACCAAGGGTGGCCATACACATGCCACAGGCCTTGCATAGGTGAACACACAGTCCTGTTGTCATTTAAAAAAATAAAACAATCAACAACTTTAAGCTTATTCCTTGCCTTATCTGCCTTTACTGTTAGGTGTTGTGATATAAACACAACTGCCCAAGAGAAAAACTGTAGTGTACATCAAAGTGAATGATGACAGAAGCACAGAATTATTTTGGTTGTCAAAGCCCTTCAAGATCTGGTGCTGAAACATGTCCCTTAGCACCACATCTCTGTGTCCATGTCCCATAGCACCACAGCTATGGTTATTGGTCATTTGACAAAATATATCCTTATGGCACTAATCATAGAATCACAAAATCATTTTGGTTGGACCTTCTTGGGTTTTATTTAGCAACCCTTAGCCCTGAAAACACCCCAACACTTGGCTCTCCATTGACCCTGTCACAACTCAGGGCACCACTCTCCTTGCCTGATGGCTTTCAAGAAGTGACAGCCCAACTACCAGCTCTCCAGATGGGGCTAAGATGAGCAGTGGCTTACTCGAGAACCTCTCTGACCTACCATGAGAGAAAAACAACCACTGCCCTAGGTCTGGGAAGCGTAATCTGGAGGACACTCAATGGTCTCAGCAGGATTAAAAGGTGTTAATGAAGCAAGGAATAAGATGGCAGGCCTATGCCAGCTTGTCTGCAGTAGATCTTCAACTGAAACCAAGTGGGCTATCCAGAATACCCCATCCCAAACTAGAAACATCAATATTTCTGTTCTTGTACAGCTACACCTAAGAGAAAATCTCTGATAGTTCATATTTCATGTCCCTGCTGCCTCTTCTTTTTTCCAGTTTTCATGTTTCTCGAAATAAGTATTTCTTGTCACTCTCCTTGGAATGAACTACATGTGGTAAATATAGTCAGGGGGTTCTGATCTTGCCTTGGAGAAAGTTTCCTGGCCTGGTTAAAAAGAAGAACATTTTTTAAGAGCTTACATTTTAAGATTTAAGGTGAATATAAACAGCAGCCTGGGTCCTAGTCCTGGGCTTTATTGCAGTGCAGACATGGCTGAAATTGTCTTTAGAAATGAGATTTTTGTTCTTCAGCTCCTTTTAAAATTGTTCCTTCCTTGCCTGCACACAGTGATGGAGATGTTTTAAATCTGTGGGAAGGGAAGGAGCTGTCTGGGAAGCTGAGGCTGGGCTCATTCACTTTGGGGCCAATCAGGTCAGGAAGAGACTGGGAGCTGTTTGCTCAGGGCGTGCTAGAAGTTAGGTCCTAAGGATGCTTTGTGTTTGCAAATGAGACATTTACAAACACCAATGAAAATCGGAGATGTTTTCTGGCCTCTCCTTGCAGAGAAGGAGCTCAGGGGTGAGAGGGTTGTCATTTCTGATTACCCAGAAATGGGCCTGCTCCGACTTCTCTGCATCTGCTCTAAGACCCTCAACCAGGCTCTGGACAGTCTAACAGGAGTAAATGTAAGGATAAATCTGCTTCCTTCACACCTGAAACTACTCTAAAGCAGCAGCACTGGGTTGCCATATTCCTCTGGTTAGAGTGACAGGAAATACCTTCATTCCAAGCTCAGTCTTTGTCCCTTTAAGTCGGCATTTCTGCAGCACTTGATTTCACCTTTTCTTTACTTTACTTTAATGCTAATTAGCTTCACTGAGGAATAGATCTCCCTCCAACTTTTATATTAATTTGTTTGTTTTCCAAGACACCACTTTCCCCTTCCTTTGGATTTTTATAAAGCACAGAATCATCTGCATGAAAGTACTTTCAATATTTCACTAAAAAAAAAAAAAATCCAGGCTATTTACCACCATACCCAAGAGTGACAGTGGCTTCTTATTCTCAAAACACCGGCCTGAAACACCCCTGAGTCTGCCTCCACCACAGCAGAACATATGCCACTTTAAATCAACCTAACTGCTTCTCTGTTTATTAATCTAAACTCCCCAACCAATCTAGGGATGATAGGGAGGAAAATAAAAAAAATAGAAAAAAAAAAAGAAACAAAATCTTGACAAGTCCACTGTCTCATCTAATCAAATTGCAGTAAGCTGCCCAAATGAAAGCCTCTAGGAAAAAGGAATCGCTCAGGATTCAGTGGGGAAGACAACCTTTGCCTGCTGCCTCCAAAAAGACGACTGGTGACACCAGCTCTGTGGCTCTCTGAAGATGGAGAAGGCTCTTTTTAGATTTTGCATCATGCTGTTTCTTTCTTTTTCTTTTTTTTTTTTTTAGGTGCACAAAGTTGCTTTCAATAGCTTCTTTTGAAGCCGTTTCTTAATTCTACTTGTAGCTGAAGGTAGCTGGGTTTTCAGAGACAAACCCTACACTCTGAGGACCTCTGAGAAGGGCTGTACAGAGCACATGGGAGAAACCTGATGAAAATGAACTGAGTTTCTTGTTAAAGTATTACATGAAGTTCCAGAGTCTTCACTGCAGTAAGTGTACCTGCATTAAAGATGCGGGCTTGAGTTTGCAGAATGTCTGCAACTTGTGCCGTATCAATAAACTCCTTTACATCCTCTCCAGGATCCAAGAGTGTGTCCAGCAGATCAAGGGAGGTTCTCCTCCCCCTCTACTCTGCCCTGGTGAGACCTCATCTGTGTTGAGTTTTGGGCTCCCCAGTTTAAGAGGGACAGGGATCTGCTGGAGAAGGTCCAGCGGAGGGCTACAAGGTTGGTTAGGGGACTGGAGCACTGCCTGATGAGAAGAGGCT
The DNA here is from genome assembly GCA_013399775.1 of Semnornis frantzii. Lineage (NCBI taxonomy): Eukaryota > Metazoa > Chordata > Aves > Piciformes > Ramphastidae > Semnornis > Semnornis frantzii. Next base: position 8,973 of record VWYK01105407.1, on the reverse strand, counting down.
GAGGGACCTGGGGTTTTTTAGTCTGGAGAAAAGACTGAGAGGGGATTTAATAAATGGTTATAAATATCTGAGGACTGGGGGTCAGGAGAGGGTGGGGACAGGCTCTGCTTGCTTGCTCCCTGTGATATGACAAGGAGCAATGGATGTAAGCTGCAGCACAGGAGGTTCCAGCTCAACATGAGGGGGAACTTCTTTACTGTAAGGGTCACAGAGCACTCAAAGAAGTTTCCCAGGGAGGCTGTGTAGTCTCCTTCTCTGGAGACTTCCAAGGCCTGTCTGGATGTGTTCCTATGTGACCTGAGCTGGATTGTCTGGCCCTGCTCTGGCAGGGGGGTTGGACTCGATCTCTTTGGGTCCCTTCCAACCTCTGACATCCTGTGAGCCTGTGAACCAGGACCACATCCTCATGGAAAACGTGTTGGGACTTCACAATGCCCTGAAATTGTGATTGATCTGCCATCCCATTGTCTGTTAGGTTCCCGCAACAATTCGGGATGTTACAGGCTGAAACATTAAGAGCTGTAAGTGTTCAGTAAAAGCACTGGGCCACATGCTGGAACCAACATAAGGGAACAGTGTGCAGCACCACACCAACACCTATTTAGTTTTACAGTCTTAGCAGACTGGTACAATGGTGCATCTCAGCAGAATGAACTGAAATGTCTCATTGAGTTAATGCTTATCTCTGTGCTCTGAGCTCACCTTTCAGGAAAGCACCATTCAGCTGGCAGAGCCTGGCTGCTCGGCGTGCAGACTCACTCTGTTATTCAACATGCCACTTTAGAGAGGTTGCACACAGCTGGTTCCACGTAGGCAGCTGCCAGGAAAACTTTGCCTCTTGAAGTGAAGGATTTGCAGTGGCTCCAGAACTGGGGGCAGGAGGAGAATGAAGCGCCCTGGGCAGCCCTTGCAAAGCATGGGGAGCTCTTCCAGCCTCCTGCCAGTGAGGCAGTGAAGCAATCAGCAGAGACATCCCCACGGTTTGCAGTTTGTGAGATTACAATGATTAACAAGGACACGGGAGCCATTCGTAGGATGAACTCACACCCTTGGACGGCGAGAAATGATTGCGATTAGTAGTCAGAATGATTAAAATTTCACAGGGCAAACTGAGAGCCGTGGACAGGGGAGATGTAATGATTAAGTAGGTGATGTCCAGCACCCCGTCAGGGGGAGGCTCAGATTCATGGCAGCGAGGTGGTTATTAACATGGCGACATCAATAGTTATTAACCTGGCTGCGTCAGCCTTGCTCACAGAATGAACTTGGCTTCACAGGGGGAGACCAAGGAAGCGATTAACAGCAGAACTTAGCGGTGCTCTGGGGGTGAATTAAGATGTATGGACAGAAATAGGATTAATGCAAATGCATCAGCGCTGACCGCAGCGTGACCAGGCTCACAGGCAGAAGACTCAGATTAGCATGGCCTTGTCTTGTCAGCTTGTTAGATGGCTCCTCATTAGGAGGGCTTGGGCAGTGACTGTGCCTCCAGAATTCAAGGTTAAATGTTACCCAACTTGGCAACTGGTGAAATCAAGCCAAAAGGGAAAGCAATTATCTAGTCTAGACAGACCCTCACATCTGTACAAGTGTTTTGATGTCTGTTGGCCGGTGCCAAATACGTCAATTAGTTTGCAGAGTAGCAACATTAGAAAGCACATCATCTGTCTGGTCTTCAGGCTCACAGGTATTCTCAAAGGGTTGATGGAAATCAACATCTAAGAGAAGTTTGGGTGCTTGGCAAAATTCTTTATGCTTGCATAGAAGCAACGAGAGCTACATCAGAGTCTTTGCACTCCCATATGCTGTAGCATGGCATAAAACATCCAGTAGCTGGAGAGGCAGTGCCAGGCACACAAAATTCACATTCAGCTACTGGTAAAAAACGATTAAGCTGACAACCTTGCAGGTTAAATCTCTCTTTCTACAGGACAGATAGAGCAGCTTCATTGATTAGCTGGGTTCTGCAGCTCAGAGGCCCTGGCACAGCTGGGATTTTGAGGGGTGAACAGGGGAAACAGCCACTTTCACTGTGACTGCAATACTCCTTCTGGGGGAATCCTGTGTCTGTGCCCCAGTTCAACTGAGAGCAGTCAATACCAATGCGTCACAACTGTGCAGCCTACATGACACTCATGAGCCCTTGGGCATACTGAAGAAATTTGGAGGTCTGTTTTAAATGCACTGGTAATGCACAAAACTATCAAGGCAAGGAGTGAAAGCTGCTACTTAAAATCCAGAAAGCTGTTTTCCTGAGTGATGTCTTTTGGCTACTGTGACAACCAGTCAAACTCCCATCTCAGTATTTCACCCAGTTGTGTATCAAACTGCTTCCAAAGGCCTGCAAATAGCCTACCTGCCCTTAGTCAAGAATAGAGGGCAATGATCTCAGAGGTGGAAAACTATTACACGCTCCTATTTTGAGATGAGAAGGAAAGCTACAAAAACAAAGCCAGCAGGGGATTGAAGTGTCAGGAAAAGCTGTCTCCTCTGGGTTGGGTGCAATGCAATTCTGTGTACAAACAGCTAGCTAATTATTTCTTACTGCATATCAGCTAAAGCTGACCTGATTAAAATCATAAATCAGCCAATGTCTCTGTTTTTATGCAGTGAGAACCCATGTCTGTGTTTGCATATTAATTAAGATATGCTAAGTAATCAAAAATGCTTGCTAGAGGAAGGAAAAAAACCCAAGTAGATTGTAACCTGACAGAAGCAAACACAGGAGTGTGGCACACCAACTTTTCAAGAAACTTCCTCTGTTTACACTGTGCCCTTTGAAGTTGTAAGTGGTTTCCAACCACCTGTGATTTCCTTCCATCAGGTTTTAAAAGAAAATGTCTCTGTCATTTGTAACCCAAGACTTGTTTCCAGTTGGTGAGAAAATAGCATGAAAGCTGCTGTCAGGCTAGAAAGCTGCATAGCTTTATAAGCTGCAGCACATTTTTTAGCTGCTCTCCTTCCCCATGTGCTACACGATATGAGATTAATGTTGCTGCTCAGCAAAGCTCAGAGCGTTGATGTTGAAACATTAAAGCTATTTCATCAATACCAGGTTTGGAAAGAGATCATTTATGGTCATTAGAATAGCAAAGCATTTATTCTGGACATCAGAGAAATCCCCATGGGTCCCAGACATCATGCTGCAATCCCCATAATGCCATTAATATAATGACCTCTTTCTTCTTTATTAGGATTTTACAGCTAAGTAGGATGTAAGGAAAACTATCAAGTCAGTGGAGTCCAGCACCCTACAGTCACTCCTGTCACAGAGTCCATATGCTGTTCTCTGTTGGTTTTCCTGTGTGAGAAACTAAGTTCATTAGCTGCTATCACTGAGCCTTTTCTAGCAGCTACACAGTGCTGTGGGGCCAGTATCTCCAGCAGGATGCTGAGGTACCCTGCTACAGTTACAGTGTCTAAAGCAGCTGCTTTATTTTTTTTTTCCCCTCAAGTTATGCTAAGTTGAACAAAGGAGCATCTCAGGTTTGGGGCATTTTTCCTCTATATTGTTCCAAGTCAGAGCTCAGAAGGCTGAAGTTGGGAGCATGCCTCCACCAGGGCAGTGCCTGCAGCCCTGTGCCAAGGTGTGAAAATGGTTCTTGTCAGGAATTCAGACTCGTTTTTAACCAACACAAAAAGATCTGCTGCCACTTACACCCTGATTGTGGGCACCTTGGTATCCCACTCTTTTTGCCCTTTTTTTCATCATCTAGACCTGCAGCCTCCTGGCCTCCTCCTCTTCTCTGCCTCCCAAAGCAACAGGTGAAATTACAGCTTCGACTAAGCACACAGAACTGCCAGTCAGCTGGGTTATGCTCCAGGGCCCCTTCACAGTGATGTGCCCAAAAAGAGATTTATGCAAAATGTTCTGCTAATGTAGGCGGGAGGCAGATAGTCTGCATCTGTCTGTCTGCAAACAAGCAAGAGGAGTTGCTACATTTGGATGATGTTGCTGCAAAAGCAACACCACAAAGACAGATGGGTTAAGGCGTCAGTGAGTATCTAATCCCCCATAGCAATGATTTCCCAACTAAAAGACAGGTGCCCACCCTCTCGATGGAATAACCTGCCAAGACTTGTCTGGTTGTCCTCACAGCCACAGTTGCTGTGATAACACTGTCCTTACAGGGCCGTTTTGGACAGACTAATGACATTGCCTCTGTGGAGAGCGAGGCTCTGTTTAGCAATAGGCTCGACTTCTGCCAGGAGATTGCAGACAGAAAAAGGCCTGTGAAGATCCAGAAGAATACATTTCAGGTTTGGAATGTGGGCATTTCACTGATTACAAAATGCCAACGATCTGGTACAATACTGCAATCAGTTTCTTACAGGGCAAGTCCAAAGCAAGGGACTTCACCAAAGGAAATAATCATTGTCTTTGCCTGTTATGTACAGACATAAAATGATCGCATTGAAGAGAGCTTTACCCATAAAAGTGTTTAAATCTTGTAAATTCCTTAATGTTTTTCCCCCCTAGCATGGGTCCTTAAATTGCCCTGCAGAGAGCACTATTTCTGTTCTACCATTCCTGCCTTTAAAAGTTTCAGTATAGCAAGCAGGGAACAGACCTGTTCCAAACAACCCAATAAAAATGGCAGATAAAGTATCAGAGACACTCCTGTAGCAAGCTAAGAAACCTGCAATCTGTTCAAGGACGTTTTGTGCATGGGAATTAAAAGAAAAAAGAAATTAAAAAAAAAGAGAAAGCAAGCTAGACAGGCTAAATTTGTCAGTTAATTATTCACTGTGAATTATTTACTCAGATGGAGTTAATTAAGAAACACTTTTAATGTGAACATTTTCCTGCCCTTACCCTTGGAAATTGAGCTGTATCTGAAATCTTCCCAAAGGCACCACTCTGAGGTGGGTGCTGGAGGACCTAAGCCCCACAGCTGGTACTTCTGTCCAGCCAGACATGATCTAGCTCTGAGATAAAAACTGTACAGTAACATAGCATCAGGGCTGGAATAAGGTGGTTGGACTCCCAAATGCAGGCACAAATCTGGACTCAGCCCTGCCCAGGTGAACCTTGGCATAGAGCTGGCTTATACCTGAGCATGTGGAACCTAAGACAGGGAAATACAGTTCCATTTTCCAGCATTTCTTAGAAGAGGAAACACCTTGTCACATATCTGATACACAGAATCAATCAGAGTTGGAAGGGATCACAAGGATCATCTAGTTCCAACTCCCCTGCCATGGGCAGGGACACCTCACACTAAGTCAGGCTGCCCAGAGCCTCATCCAGCCTGGCCTTAAACACCTCCAGGGATGGGGCTTCCACCACCTCCCTGAGCAACCCCTTCCAGGCTCTCAACACTCTCATGCTGAAGAACTTCGACCTCACGTCCACTCTCAATCTCTTCACCTCCAGCTTTGCTCCATTCCCCCCAGTCCTATCACTGCCTGACATCCTAAAAAGTTCCTCTTCAGCTTTCTTGTACACCCCCTTAAGATACTGAAAGATCACAATAAGGTCACCTCAGAGCTTTCTCCTCTCTAGACTGAACAGCCCCAACTCCCTCGGTCTCTCCTCACAGGAGAAGTGCTCCAGCCCTTTGATCATCCTCAGGCAGCTAGTCCTTGCTCAGAGCTGTGAATTACTCTTGTAGCACAAATTAAGTGCATCTGCAGCAGTTGACACATGGGACTAAAAGGAAATTGTACCAAATTTGTGCACACTTTAATGAGAAGCCTCTGGTTACTCCACATCCCTGGTTTTTATCAAATTCCTTAGTCTACTACTTGAAAATATTTCACCTTGACCTCCTGAGCAAATATCTGACCACAACATCTTTTCTCACTAGGAAGAGAGAACAAGAAAATCTCATGAGCAAGGATAAATCTGCATGAGAAAAATTGCCTGGAGTGCTTTTCACAGAGTGAGAGATGGGAAAGCACTCGTGTGCTCTGCTGCACATGCACGAATTGCAGCAGCACAGGGACTGAGCATGCAGGTATTAATGCAGCTGTGCATGGAGCTAGGGGGATGCATCTGCATGGACATGCAAAACAAAGACTTCTTCTGGGTCAAATTTTTGCTGTCTTTACCTACATTTTCAATGTGCAGCAATTTAACTTCCCAGTTTGAATGATATTTGCAGAGTATGATAAGAAGGCATCGTTCCTAAATTATGGATTGTTGCTTCTGCCAAGTTTTCTCCTCCTTACATTTTTCCACTCTGCATTTCTTATACAGTGACTGTACTTTATCATTTAGAGAACAAGGTTGTAAGGTTTCTTTCAAAGATTCCCCACAAAAAAGGAAAACACACTATTTTGTGAAGTTATGCTGAAATTATTATTCTAAGCTGAGCTTGTCTCATGGCTGCAGTGTGGATCCTGTTGATCTCCATTTCTCCCAGGTAGATAACATACAGCATGGACTTCACACACATGAAAAAGAGCAGAGCTCTATAACCTTTGGAGCAGATCCAAAAGCCTCCATCTCTCTGTTTAACAGAGATCAGGAGTTATTCTGCTTTAGCCACAGAGTGGATGCCTTTGGTCTCATTCAGAAGCCAGATGCTCACTGCAGATGTTGTGGATGGTAAACTATGTGGCCTGTCTTTTACATCTAGTGAGATTAGCTGAACTTTAGTCCCTTCTGGAATGAAAAAAAAGATCAAATCTATTTAAGGATGAAAAAGGTCGTGTAGCATCTGAACTAGCTTTAAAGACATCCAAACTCAACTTTCTTTAGGCATTTCCACTTGGTGACCACCCAGTCGCTTCAATACAGCTGCCTATGCCTGTCGGCAGTGAATCATCTTGGTTGGCAGACAAACTGAGTTAATGAACACTGAAATCAATGTTTCATAATCCCTCATTTATGCTGTAATTTTATATTAAAAGTTGTATGACTCCCTGGGACTTCCAGTATGGATTCTGGATTTCAAATAGACACAAATATTCTAAGTCAAAAATCATTATGGATTTGACAATCGGATCTCTGTACACTGTTTGAGATAAATATTTACTTCCTGGATGCCAACCCTTAGTAAACCTTGAGCACAGAAACATCTACAGAAAGCAAACACCAAAGAATGGCAATGGCAGCTGAATCAGAAAAGACCACTTCTTTCAAACAAATGTGCTGTGGTGTTTTCTACTCTCAGAGCTCAGGTTGCTCTAACACAGAGTTGTGGCTCTCCATATCTGTGCGACACGCACGGAGATTAACACAGGGTCAAGCTGATAGACTCATTCCTAACATCATTTATATTCATGCATAATCTTGGCAAAATATTTGCCTTTCTCATCTTTTTTTTTTTTTTAAGGACAAGAGGCCTGAAGAAATTACTTGCCTGGTGAAAACAGTTTGTCTCAGTAGGGATGATGTTAATGGCTGGATAGCATAATACCTTTCATAACTTTCAAATTAAATATTAAGCTATTAAGCTTTTTAACAACATTTTGGCTATGCTGTCACAACCACCCCACTGTAGGTCATAGCAGGGCATCTGTCTTTAAATATTGCATGCTGTTTATTGCTGATCATCCTCTAAAAGACTGATTACTGCACTGAACTTGAAAAACTACTGGTGTTGCTCTACAATCTACACAGCTGGGGAAATTAATCAATCTATTGTGGTTTATGGTGAAAGGAAACTAACAGCTACAAGCAGAGCCATAAAGGGATTTTGTGGTGGACAATGAAAAACAAAAAAAGAATTTTGCTGTTTTGCTTCTGCTTCCACCTAAATGTGCTAGTGCCAACCTCATCACAGAATCACAGGTAGGAAAAGCCCCTCAGGATCATCAAGTCCAATCTAGAACCCTACTCTACAAGATTCACCTTAACCCATAGCCCTAAGCACCATATCCAAACAAGCCTTAAACACATCCAGGGTCAACCACCATCCTGGGCAGCTCATTCCAGTCCCTGGCCACTCTCTCTGTGAAAAACTTTTTCTTAATGTCCAATCTAAACCTCTCCAGCCTCAGCTTGAGGCCATTCCCCCTTGTTCTGTCTCCAATTCCCTGTGAGCAGAGCCCAGCAGCAGCCTCTCCACAGTGTCCCTTCAGGTAGCTGTAGACAGCAATGAGGTCTTCCCTCAGCCTCCTCTTTTTCCAACTAACCATCCCCAGCTCCCTCAGTTGCTCCTCATAAGATTTATTCTCCAGGCCCTTTCCCAGCTTTGTTGCCCTCCCCTGGACCCACTCCAGCACCTCCACATCTCTCGTGTTGCAATGCCCAAAACTGATGCTCTGGTGCCCAAAACTCACCCTCTGGTCTGCCTTTCATCCTAAAGTTCTCTTTGTGGCATGTAAAGTACACAGGAACCAGGAACACAGAGCTGTCTTGAAAAGTGGCACCACCTAGAAGATGCCAAACAGCTTCTTTCAGTTGTTGGCTATTCTCTTGCAGCTCCTCTTTTGCCCCCATCATTACACTGTTTAAGCACCAAACAATTACAGACAAAACAACAGAAATCTGATCACACAGAGTTATTGCATCCTGCCACAGTGCTAAACAGCCCAGCACAATGATGAATCAACTGCTTGTGAAGCTGCTCCTTCTGACGTTTATGATTTACCATTGCAAGAGTTGTTATCTGTAAAACCTTTTCCTTTTCCTGCAGGAAAGGAATGAAAGCCTGATGCAGAGACAGGCTGCACAGCGTGCTTCAGTCTGATGTAACTGCCAGTCAGAACTGGCAAAGTGATGGGCCACATCTGATAGTAAACTTTCTTCTGTTTAAACTCTTATTTCAGTAAAAGACACTTCAGTATTCACATGCTCACGTACTACTTCCTTCTCTTTTTGGCACTTATAACTGATTTGGGCCAAGTGCATTTTTTGACAGGGTCACTGCACTAATGGTACTTACTCATTCCTTCAAATTAGTGACAACTACTTCACTGGACTCTATTCTGGCCTGAGCTCTGGCCCCAAAATATTAACAACTCATCCTTTCTCCATACTTTGTGCATATTTGTACCCGAGTGTGGTGGGGTACACCCAAG
>VWYK01105406.1:23759-41552 GCA_013399775.1 Semnornis frantzii | reverse complement strand
CCCAGCTCGGGGTAGTGAGCAGGGAGACATGATGTGGTCTGAGGGGAGCCAAGCTTGGGTGCTGCTGGCAGCTCTCTCTCCCAAATGGACATAAGGACTTACAAACTTGCAGACTTGTGGGGAGTGGCACAACCTGCGCAAGAGCAGAGCTAGAGCAGAGCTGCACAGAACGGAGTGAAAGTAGAACTGCATGCTTTTGTTTTCACTCTGTTTAGAATTTTCCTAGACAATCTATCCACTTGCCATGTATACTGGGCAAAGAATCCAGCCAGTCACCAGCCCATTCCAGTGCAGCCTGTGCCATGAGTCAGTAACCCTGTGGAAAAGGGCACCTTCTGCCCTTCCCCCTTCAGGCACACAGGAGGAGGAGGGGAACCCTTTGGTGCCGCCTTCTTCCCCCATTCAAACCTCCAGAGATGGAGTGGGGTTGAAAGAAGGGATTTGGAATGCCCCACAACAGTTCCACAGCTCACCCAGGGATTCAGAGGTGACTGATACTACCACAAGTTGGTTCTCCAGTGTAGCTGCCATGGCTGCTGGTGTGGTTGTAGGTTCAGAGACAGAATCACAGAATCAAAGAATTATTGAGGCTGGAGTAGACCTCTGAGGCCATCAAGTCCAGTCTAAGATCTAACACCACCACACAGACCAGACCACATCACTTGCCCCTGAGTGTGCTGAACAGTACTGAGAAAGGATGACAGGCATGGGCCCAGACCTCAACACACTGCAGTGATTTGTATCTCAGGAATTTCCAGGCTGACAGCATACTTCTTACAAACATTTCAACAGCTTGTCAGGATTTTGCATTTGTGCAAAATGAGGTTCCAAGCAGTCAGAGGTGATCAGCCTAAGCACTTGCCCATACTCCCACCACATACCCTGCCACTCATCACTATCCAGCCTCAGGGTGGATCTCCAAGTGGTACTTTTGGGAAAGATTTGCATTACTCTGAGCAAGACCAGGCACACATTTAGGAGGCATGACAAGAGAAGCAGCCTGGTGTTGGTGTCCCCAAAATATTCCAAACCCTCAAATAGTGAAAGTGTTCTCCACTGTTCATCCATCAGTTGTGTGAGGTTACTGACAAATGGTGACACTGCATACAAACACCAGCTTGACCAAGTGACCAGTGGAATAATAAATCATGAGATACCAGAGATGCTAGCAGTCAACACAGCAACACCATAGCTTTAAGCCATTTGCCTGGGGTGAAATACAGCACCAGAGAGGGCACCACATGGAGCTCATATCTAGTTGTTCTAAGGCCGACACTTCTGCTATTCTTCACTTTCTGGAGAGGCACTTCTTAGATCCCTACTTGCTTCAATACAAGGGGCTGCTCTTTCATTCTAAGGAGGAATAGAGAAATGTTCTAAATAGCTTCTTTTTAATCCTCAAACAGATTACAGAGCACTATGCTCAACTAGCACGGTTCTTTTTCTGCACTAAAGCAAGCAGGGTTTTCCCTCAGAAGATCAACTAACTCAAGTACTTGTGGACTTCAGTATCTTCTTTAAATAGCCTGGCTTTCAGATGATTTTCAGTACAACTTTATCAGTCAAAGTTCTCCCAAAATTAAAGGTAAATAAAATCATAAAATTAAGCAACAGTGGGTCACTGTATGTGCCACTATTTTACCTTGAAATCTCTTTAGGTAAGGGGGAGAGACAACAGGGAGGAAAGGTTGCAATAATGACAGATGTGTCTTTTCTCATTTCACTAAAATCTAGAAAGGGCAACATGAGGGTTGGGTTTTGGGTTTGGTTTTTTCTTTTGTTTTATATTTGTTCAAGGTAGATTTAGAGCTGAGATTTTGCCAGTGTAAAGCAAAATTGTGAGCCAGGGAAAAGCCAAAATGTGAGCAAATATTACTCTAGAAGCTTACTGGAAATTCTCCCTATTTACTTCTCAGAAAGCAAGTTCAGTCATCATCTTAATCTCTTGCTCTCCACAGGCCACAAAAGACAAGCACACTTCAGGGTAGCACATTCATTCCCACATGAAAGATGCAGTATTGCTTCTTGTCACTCAAAGCAATCTCACCAGTTGATCAATAAACAGCCCAGAGACACTCCAAATGGATCTCTCACTCTTGCACACAGGTTTCAGCCACCAATGTGATAAAATCATATGAAAGAGTTGAGTGAGCAAAGAACCTCCTCGTCCAGTACAGAAGGTAACAATCTTTATCAGACACCTGTTTTAAAGACACACTTTACACATGCTCATCTACCTGGCATATACAGCATTTTGGTATGATTGCTAACTCTCTGCAGGTTAAGCCTTCATGTTCTGAACATAATGTAGGCAATCCTTTTGCCAAGATCCCTCTTCTGGAAGTTGAAACATTTCTCCTCAGGAGTTCACTGCATGAGAGCTCTTTAGCTTGGTTTAACTCCACATATTAACTCCTAGTACAGCTGTGTAGCTGCACAGTATGTACACATGCAGTTGTTGTTCAACAGGACCAGGACCAGGACTGTTTAACATCTTTGTCAGTGACAGGGACAGAGGAATCGGTGCAGCCTCAGCAAGTCTGCAGATGGCACCAAGCTGTGTGGCANGAGAAGGCTTCCAGGAGACCTTAGAGTAGCCTTCCAGTATCTGAAGGGGGCTCCAAGAAGGCTGGGGAGGGACTATTGACAAGGTCTGGGAATGCCAGGACAAGGGGCAATGGGTTTGAAGTGTCAGAGGGGAGATTGAAAGTGGATGTTAGGAGGAAGTTGTTTGCAGTGAGGGTGGTGAGACACTGGCACAGGTTGCCCAGGGAGGTTGTGGCTGCTCCCTGGCTGGAGGTATTGAAGGCCAGGTTGGAGGAGGCCTTGAGTGACCTGTGCTAGTGGGAGGTGTCCCTGCCTCTGGCAGGGGCTTGGAACTGGATGATCCTTGAGGTCCCTTCCAACCTTACCATTCTATGCTTGGCACTGAATAGTTCATAGTAGCATTCCTAAAAATAGAAAGAGTAAGCATGGAAGTGATGCAATGTTACATCAAAAAAACAGTGTGATAGAAAACAATGAAAAATTTCTGTCTGGCTGTATATTAATTGCAGAGTATTTAATAAAAGTCATTATCAAAATGGTCATCACTCCTCTGTTTGATATGATTTGGCTTCTCAGTAACACAATTATTGCACAGTTTACAAAAGCAGCTGCCCAAAGTAGGAAAAATCATCTTATACTATTGATCAGTAATAATGAACCCAGCAGCAAATCAGTAAAAAGCATAATAAAATCTGTTGATGAATCTTACAATAACTTCTAGGATATCTTAATTGGTATATTGATTCCTAGAGGAAGCTATAAAATCAGTCTGATTTTCATCAACAGCTAAAAAAAAGAGCAAGAGAACTTCAAAGCATCATGTACTGAATGCAGTTCTCATCACTGATCTTATTACCTAGCATTTCTGTGCATTAATTTGAATGCTCTCTTGGAAGCAGTTCAGAGAACTCACTCTGGCCATGTGCAAGCAAGATAGTGAAAAATCAGGATTGCTGGTTTAGCTGGGACAGCTGTAGATTATGTGTTGTCTGATGCTTTTCCACACTTCCCATGGATGGGATCAAGAAGATTTCCTCGTGTAACTAAAGAGCTACAGAATGTGGATTTACATGTAAATGCCACAGCACTGAGGAGGCAGCTTCCCTAAAATGGTATTGCCTGACATATGCTACAGTTGTGATGCTCGATCCTGAAGGGTTGAGTTTCAGCAGCATACTTCTCAGAGTCTGACACTGATGTTTTATGTTCCTTCTTGTGGCACATACAGGCCATTTAGGAAATAAAGAGAAAAGTCCTCACACTTCACTCTCCTCTGGCTCTTGAGACAGAGAAGGAGGCAGAGTAGCTGAGGATGAAAGAGAGCAGTGGACCCTGGGAAGCAAGGGGGAAGACAGCTGTGTTTTTTTTCCTTTATTTCCAATCATCCAAATTTGTTTTAATTGTTACTTCAGGCTTATGGAGAAAACAGAAGCAGCAGTTCACAACAAGTTTGTTAACACTTGTGACTGCCACAACCTGGGTGCAAGAAAAATACTTTAAAATATTAGAGAATTTCTTCAGAAGCCTTTCAAAACAAATGTCTGTTAAGTAAAGAGGTATACTTTATTGCTTCTGAGATTTTTATTCCCTTCTCTCCACTTCATATTTATTCATGAAGTCACTATAGCTTGGAGAAAATTGCTATCTTTTTATATTTGGTACCTTTTTCACTATTAATATGTAGGAATGAATACACTACTCTAAACTATTTCTCCCAGAGCCAGTGTTACCTGACTGAGGTCACTGGCAGCCATGTGACACCTGAGGTCTTCTCCAGCCTACTGAACACAGTATTTACATTCATAAGTACCAATATTTGACATCTTCAAGGAGATGAATGTCATCATCTTTAAGCTATCTAAATTTGGTCTCCATGAATATAAAAAACCTTAGTCAAGGCTCCTCTCAGATGTCAGTAAGGCAAAAGCTTCTGTTACCTCTTGTTTTTAGTTTCTATCCTAGATCAGTACACATTTATAAAAACCTATTCTTGCAGTTCTTAAAAAAAAAAAAAAATTATTTCTCCTCCCTTCACTGACCAGAAACACTTAGTGTCTCTGCAGCACCTAATGCTGTTCATATGTCATTAACCATAATAATTATATTTCTGTTAACAGTTTCATTAATACACATCCTGATAATGACTAAGTTTAATATAAGCTATCAGGTTGACTGAGTTTTGTTGTTCTTAGGCTGCTCCTGCAAATTTATTCAGTTTCTATGCCTTCACATGCTAAAACAAAGCACAATAAACTTGGCCATTTCTGAGTGGAGGATGATTTCTGCTTTACCAGCTTGAAATCTGAAGTTAAATTACAGTTGGAATGTATGCTCACCATTACCTGCATGCACATGGTGATATAGCAAACATTGGGAAAAAGAAATCTCTACAGAACCTAAGACATGGGATGCTAAACAGCAGTCAAGAAGACTGTAGAGATGCCAAGCAGCTGTTGGCTGGAACATAGCCTATATGATCTCCTGTAGCAGACATGTCACCAAATGTGTTATACATCATTGCAAGCATGATCCACTTTGCCAAAAGAGCAAATGCAGGCAGTGCAGCTCCATACATTAATAATTAGGAGGCTACAAGATAGCTCCTTCAAATGTTCTTTTATATCCTTTATATTATTCTTCCTCTGCAGCTACCAACAAGAAATGTGATGCATTTCTTCCTAGCAATGAAGCTTGCAATAGCATTGCAAAGAGAAAACTCAAAGCCACTCCTGTTCAGCACTTAGTTTTTCCTATAAGTTTTGAAACATTTTGTACATCATCAGAAGTAATTTCATCAAGTTATGTTCCTGTCGAGATTAAATGAGTTTACTCTTGAGACTTGAATCATTTTTAGTGTGATTTTATAGCCTGCTAGAGTTAAAAATATTTCTAGCTCATGTAAACTGAAAATATGTCATATTTCTGACCACGTGTTTTGTTTTCTTTCATTCTGATGTGTTCATTAAATTCAGACACCAATGGTTCCTTGTGAAGTTGTATAATAAAAGTTCAAGCAGAAAAATCAATTCATCTGCTGCTTTTTATCTAATTCAGCATTAATTAGCAGTTTATTATTTCACTCCTTCCACATGGCCATAAAAAGAAGAGATCATCATTCAATTTTTGAAACAATGGTTAGGTGTGCTTCATAAAACTGCATCTTTCTTGACTTATTTCTCTCAGAAGTGCCTGTGTAAATAAACTTTTAAGAGAACAGATATGTAATCAATTCTTGCAAAGATAATACTTGGGGGAAAACAAAACAGAACAGAACAAAACAAAACAAAATTAAATGAAACAAAACAAAAAGGAAAGTAGAAGAGCAGAACAAACCCAGCATGGGCTTGTATTATATAATCATTAGATTTTTCAGATAGATCTCTTGGCATGATCCTTGTTAGTATTCTTTACAGGTATAACCCAGGCACGTTTGGTCCCTGTGCAGTTAAGCTCTATTCTGAAGATGTAGAATTAATGGTCCCTGTGCAGTTAAGCAAGAGAATTAACTCAATGTGTTTCTCATTAAATAATTAAGGATGTTTACTTGATGACCTCAATGGAAGTGTAATTTTTACTGCTTTTAAGGCTAGACTATGTTCCTTCTTAAATAAAATTGGAAGTCCTTTGGGTGATCTCTTCTAGGGTTTTCTTGCTTAAGTAACAAGAACACACAGAAAGAGCAAAACATAAATTGGAGAAAAACAAAAGGGGACAAAAGCTCACCAGCTACTTTTATTTCAAAGTGTTTCTAAATCCTCACTTTGTGTAAACACAGAAACAGAGGAAGATGCTTCTGAAATCCCTGAGGGCACATTTCCTTTAATTTATTTTCTTTTGTTTGCTATTAATTTCTAAAAGAATAGCTAAAAAATATTCTGAAAAATATCTCCCATCCTGAGTTATTAAGATATAAGATAAATGAAAATATTCCTATTTTAAAGTATTAATTTACATGTCAGAAGGCAGTGCTGCTTTGCAGGTATTGTGTATTAAAAAGTCACTTGCAATATTTGCTTTAAGGTTATAAAAATAAGTGGAGTCTATTCACAGCTGCTACTTACCAAATTATGATTGTAAAAAATAAACAATCTCATATCCCAAAGCCACTCAGCCTCTTCTCCCCTAACCCACATTTAAACATTAAATGAAATCTCAGACTGTCATTTTTGAGTTTGGAATGTGCAGTTTCACAGTGGCTACCCACCAGCCCTGTATGCACATACAGGGCAATGACAGAAAACAACCTTTCTGCTCCAGAGCATTCCTGGCCTTCAACACCTCCAGGGAGAGAGCAGACACAACCTCCCTGGGCAACCTGTGCCAGTGTCTCACCACCCTCACTCCAAACAACTTCCTCCTAACATCCACTTTCAATCTCCCCTCTGACACTTCAAACCCATTCCCCTTGTCCTGGCATTCCCAGACCTTGTCAATAGTCCCTCCCCAGCCTTCCTGGAGCCCCCTTCAGACCCTGCAAGGCTACTCTAAGATCTCCTGGAAGCCTTCTCCAGGCTGCAGAGCCCCAACTCTCTCAGCCTGTCCTCACAGCAGAGCTGCTGCAGCCCTCTCAGCATCTTGGTGGCTTCCTCTGGACCTGCTTCAACACTTCAATGTCCTCCTTTGCTGGGGTTTCCAAAACTGTATTCAGTACTCCAGGTTGTAGTAGCTCGTTTGAGAAAAACAGCTGAATTTGATCTTGCTTACATGTGCAGGAGGAAAAGTTAGAAATACATTAAAGGAGGAAAAGAGCAAGGGGTAGAAAAATCGAAGATAGTTACCAGTGTGGGTCCAGGTGATGTCTCACTGCTGCTGAAGATCTTGATGAGTAGGGAAGTTTGGAACTTTCCCTGTTACCTTTGCCATTTTATACCTTTTCCAATCTCAGTCACAGTTTCCCATTCAATAGCACATTTGACTGGTATCATCACAGGTGCCATGGTTAGTTATGTGTGCCAGTGCCTCAGGAAGTCCCACAGTAAGTCACGCGCTGTCTTGGCTCTAAACTGCTGTGTCAGCCATCTTTGAGGGTACTCTCCATCAAAAGGAGATGAAAACTTGCCACAGTGAGCCCCAGGCTGCATCTGAGAGTTTGAACATGTGGTCTTGTATGGTTGTGAGCTGCTATAGTCACAGAGTTGATGGTTTTGTAGATGAGCAGGTATCCCCCTGGGACAATGCTGTGAAAGCACCTCAGGACAAACACTGTTGAGATGCTTAGAGGAAGACAGACAACACTTTACATGTGGTGAACAGCGCAGTCCTACTTACATATGTGTATTGACTGACAAAACACTGTGGAGTAAGTGTCAGTAGTTATTGGAACAGGTTGCCTGGGGAGGATGTGGCTGCTCCTTCCCTGGAGGTGTTGAAGGCCAGGTTGGAGGAGGCCTTGAGTGACCTGTGCTAGTGGGAGGTTGTTTAATATATCAGAGGTGTTCCTGCCTATGGCAGGGGGTTGGATCTAGATGATCCTTGAGGTCCCTTCCAACCTTACCATTCTATGATTCTGTGATTCTGGTGAGCAGCACAAGAGTATCAGAGCACATATGTTTTATGATATAATTTGCAGCTGCTTAGGACAAAGAATTCATTAATCAATCTTTTCCCTTGGTTTTGTTTTTTGGTTGGTTTTGGGTTTGGTTTGGTTGGAGGCTTTTTTGATACCATTTCTTAGGCAATTAGCTTGCAAAATTGCAACAAAGCAACTTTTTGTACATGTATGCTTCATAGGACACACAAAACTAGTGGAAGTATTTCTTGAACTCTAGCTATCCATATGTAATGTATTCATGTATGACTTTAGTGCATTCTTCATAAATGTTACTTTACTCAGGACGTGTCTGTGCCTATACACCACAGTCCTACTAGGAAACATGAATGAGAACACATCCAAAATTGCCTACCCACCCCAGGCCAACCCAGTAGCTTTTTTCTTAATAAAGACAGACTTAAGCCTTTGCTTAGGGAATTTTTTTGGATGAAGTTATAGAGGCAGATTTAAGCAGTGCAAATAGAGCAAGTTAAAGACTAAGAAAAGAACAAGGCAGCCATAAACACCACTGCCATACAATTAAGTTTTCTGTATGGTTATTATGTCTGGATACTCTAAGCAGTTATTCAAGGACTTAATTCTGAGAAGTGTAATTTATATACATCTTTCCATCGACTTGAATAAGCCCATTCATGTGAGCTAAACATAATATAAGGGTTCTGTTTTACATTCAATATACTTGATTTCATGCTCTAATAACATTGATGATTTATTTCCTCCATTAAGTAATCCTCTTGACTTTCTGTAATAATTAAATTGTAAGTTGTTTTCCAGAAGAGATGAAAGCGAAGCTGTGCTGCAGAATGGAGCAGAAAAACAAAACAACCTGATCATTATACTTGTATATTAAAACTTTATTAATTTACCACAGATGCTTTCATTTTAAATGAAGAATTCAGACATTCGGCAGTTGTACTTGCAGAGATAAACAAATTTATCAGATGTAAATTCTTCCTGCTAACTTTATTTAAAAGAGATTAATACGTTTAATTTCTTTCCTAGCCACATGCTTATCATTTTATGATGCTTCTTAGTGGTGTGCTACTGAGGTATTAAAGTAGGAAGCTCCCCACAGTGCAACACCAGAAATATGGTTCAATATGATTGGAGGAGGCCTTGAGTGACCTGTGCTAGTGGGAGGTGTCCCTGCCTATGGCAGGGGGTTGGAACTGGATAATCTTTGAGGTCCCTTCCAACCTTACCATTCTGTGATTCTATGATTCTATGAAATATCACATCAGGGGTGACCAGAATGTCAGGGATCACCAGAATATCAGGGATCACCTGATGCTGCAGAATGACACGTAGTCAGGGATCGCTAGGTCTGGTGGGATGGGTGATACTAGACAGGGACAACCAGACACCAGTTTGGTGCATCCAAGATCACCCCTTTATTGCAGCATGGACTTATACAGGATAGACTGTCTGGTCACACACATTGCATTCTCACTCTGGTTACAGGCAGCTCTTTTTGCGCTGTTCCCAGGCACCCTGTTTTGCTATGCTACATCCTTGTTTACACTAACTACCTTCTGCATAGCTACTTTCTTATCTTGAATGACTCATAGCAGAACAGCTTGTATTGGGAAGGGGTAATTAATTACTGTGAGATTATATTTTAAAATATTAATATATAGTTTATTAATATTAAATATTCAGAACTCACATCACCCTGATCACCATTTAATAATAATAACAACAGGCTCTTTGCAACATCATGGAAACTATGTACAGGCTATAACAGGATCTAGAAATAACTNTCTCCAGGGCTTCCCCCTGGGCAGAAGGCTTCCAGGTGCAGGCAGATGTCTTGCGGTGTGCAGTCTGGGCACGGTGTCACGCCGGCTGTGCAGGCCCAATGCGTGGAGGGATCAGAGCCTCAGCTCAGGAGCAAGGAGGCAGCAGGCAAAGACACACCTTGGAATGGCAAAGGCCTCTGTGCTCCCTGCTCATCTCCTTTTATCCAATACAGTCTGAGACCAATGGGCCTTTGGACACAGGATAGCCAATCCAATGGCAGTTAGCCAAGATTTGGCCATCTTGGGTGAAGCCATAGTCTTGCTTTACCCTTCTTTGGGCAGAACACAGCCTTGCACAAGGCAACACTGTGCACCTTGTCTACCATAGTTGCTGGGCAGGCCACAGACCCCAGACTTAGTGGCTCCAGGCTCTTTGTCCCTTTTCCCATGGTTGCTCTCCCCAAAACAGAAGGAGGGAGAGCAGAAAAACATCTCTGGGCAAACCAGGAGAGGTACAAGCCCAATTTGGCCTGCTTAGGCCTACCACGACACAGCTGCACTAGCAGCTCTAACCTCGTTAGTAGGACACAACAGCTGTCCAGTAGTCTTGAAGGATGCTGACCTTGTCCTTACAGCAGAGCTGCTCCAGCCCCCTGAGCATCTTGGTGGCCTCCTCTGGACCTGCTCCAACAGTTCAATGTCCTTCCTGTGCTGGGGGCTCCAGAACTGTACAAAGGACTACAGGTGGGGTCTGAGGAGAGCAGAGTAAAGGGGCAGAATCCCCTCCCTTGCCCTGCTGGCCATAGTGTATCTGTACAGGTACATAATGTAACTGTACCTCCACTATGCACTGTGTGTTGCTTCTTACATGGGAAAGGCTGATTTCTAAGATCATAAGGTTGCCACTGAGCATGCTTAGATCAAGAAGCTTCTTAATTAAGTAGATACCAGTGACTATGAACAAATAATGTATACACACATTACATTTCTTCAGTTTGAAGAGAAGAAAAAGAGACTGGAGAGATTGAGCAGATACCTAGAATATCCCAGCCAGTATAGAGGAAGTTAAACACTGAGCATTTATGCCATATGTTTCATAGCACAGAAGAGGAAACTCATTATATTACCACAGTCAGCAATTCAAAACCATTAGATGGAATTATATTCTCCACACAAAATGTGATTAAATAGTGAAACTCACAAGAGACTGAAAGTATAAATGAATTCATAAGTGGATGAGATAAATACATAGGAGAGGTATCAATTCAGAGCCACTAAATGCAGTGGTTTGACTTAACCTCTGGCTAATAAAGTCATTAATCTCCTTATTGCTGGAAATTGTAGGGGCAAATGCTCCTCCAGTTAGCTCTCTTGTTAGATGTTTTGCCTAGCATCTACTACTGGGTAACACTGAGGACAAGTAACTGGGCTAGATGGACAATCATGTCCCTGACTACGGCAGCCCTAAGCTTAAAAATATAATCACCTGTTGTGATGGTTTGGGAGCTCCCTGCCCCCCAACTCTTTATAAAATCCCCCAGACTAGACTCAGGCAGCTGGAAGTTAAGGACTGAAGCTCTATTTCCAGCTCAGCACAATGTACAAGCAGAGATATACACAACAGACAGGAATAGTTACAGACATAGACAAGGTAAAGGCAATACAGAAACACAATCCCCCTGCCAGAAATCAGAGTCCCCAGGAGGGGCTCCCAACCACCCTTCCACCTTCTCCCTACCCCTACACCTTACCCCAGGGTCTGCCATACGCGCAAGGCGAAGTTTTTGAGGATCAGTCAGGGGGATTAGAAGAAAAGGGGTTAGTAAAATTAATTTGGCAGCAAGGAGAAGCCAGAAGCTGCAAACAGACCAAGACGCTGTGCCCTGTGACACAGACTGCCAGCTTGAGACACTCTCTTAGTTTTTTGTTTTGGGTTCTTACTCTAAACATCTCAGCAAGCCTGTGAGTGAAGCAGACATCACCATTGTTTCCTTTCACAGCCTATAGTATAATTTTCTCTATTAAAATATTCCAGTTAGCTCAAACCAGCACAGCAGTGCTGCAGCTGAGTGTTGATAACACTGTTTTTGCTACCGCTGAGTTGAGCACCCAGGCTGTGCCTTTCCAAGGTTTCCCTGCCCCAAGAGTAGGCTGAGGGGACACAGGTGAGGCAGCTGGCCCAGGCTTGGCTGAAGGGATATTGCATGCCATAGGACATCAGCTCAGCTATAGAGTGAGTGCAAGAAGTCTGGGGCTTTGTCCACAACATCTCTCCTCCAAAAGTAACCAGGTGCAGAAAGCCCTGCTTCCCCAGGACCCATCATCCTCGTTGATGGGAAGTAGGCACTAACATCTCTCTCTCTGCTTTTGCTTTCCATGCAGTTGCTTCCCCAGGACCCATCATCCTTGCTGATGAGAAGTAGGCACTAACATCTCTCTCTCTGCTTTTGCTTTCCTTGCAGTTGCTTCCTCAGGACCCATCATCCTTGCTGATGGGAAGTAGGCACTAACATCTCTCTCTCTGCTTTTGCTTTCCTTGCAGCCTGTTGATTTGCTTATTGTTATTATTATATCTTGTCACTGGCTTTTGTTATATTTGCCCCTCTCTCCTGTCCATTTAAGAAGGGGAGTGATAGAGCAGCTTTGCTGGGCATTTGGTCCCAACCAGAGCCAAACCACACACTAACCATTAGCCTCAAAACTTTAGAAACAATTATTCAGACCAGGACATCAAAAAATAAAGGAAATAAATGTACTATGAGAGAATTAATACACTCTGTTGCATTTCTACAATATCCACCACCTGTTTGTTTGGTTTTCCTGAATACAGAATACTGAAAACCAGCTGCAGAATCTGAATATCATACTTCAACTCTGTAAGTTGTTCTTATAAATGTTACCTGTCTTTTTTTGGTACAGTAGATTGATTGTTTTAATGAGTAAAATATAATTCAAACTGTTGTTGAAGCTGAGTACCAGCTTTTGCTCACAGCATAGATTATTTATCTAATCATGAGCTGAAATTATGCATCAGACAACTTATTCAGCTTATTAACTGAATGAACAGTGAAGGATTCATTTTCTGTTCATTATCAGAGCATATAACATTTCCACCATCGAGGAGAATCATCTTGCATTACATCATTATGAACAGAAAAAAGACATACAATGCACCTTAGGTAGAACATAGAAGCACTTCTTAAGAAACTTCCAGACAGCTGACCCCTCCTGCTAAGATGCAGGGATGCAAAAGATGGAACCGAGCCTGAGGACACAATTCACAGCACAAAGATTACCACTTTACCACATTATGATGACAGGCAGTGTCTCAGGCAGAAAATACATCTATTTCCCTGAGAGGAAATGAGGTTTGGCGTTGCATTATTTAAAGGATATGGGGGGGAAAGGATATTATTTTCTTAATATAAAAAATGTTAGTGGAATTACTTATTTCTTTGTGATGGTTGAAACAGAGGACTTATTTTTCACTTCAAAGCCATTGTCCAGGATGGTTTCTTTCATACTAGACCAGAATTGCAAGAGTCTGAAATCCAAAAGGAGAAGAAATTTCAAAAAAAGAAATCACTAACCAACTATAAATGAATTCCTTAAACCATTCAACTCCCAGAAATGTGATTTTTAGTGATCAGTCCAACTACAGGGAGCACTTTTGCTTCCTTGTAGCTCCAAGAAGGGCTAGGGGAAAAAAAAGAAAGTTTATCCTTTTGAACACTCAGCCCAGCGCTGGCAGTCGAGGTGCCAGGAGAAGCTGTGTTTCAGTACCAATCATAGATCATAGAATGGTAAGATTGGAAGGGACCTCAAGGATCATCCAGTTCCAAGCCCCTGCCATAGGCAGGGACACCTCCCACTAGCACAGGTCACTCAAGGCCTCTTCCAACCTGGTCTTGATCACCTCCTGGGAGGGAACAGCCACAGCCTCCCTGTGCAACCTGTGCCAGTGTCCTATAGTTGCTTACAAGTAGGAAAAGATGGTGTCTCAGTTCTCTACTAGAGTGAAAGAAAGCAATATAATACTTCTGTGAAAGAATAAATCTGCCTGTGTTAGTATGATGGCTTGATGCCAGCTGGATATCAGGTGCCCACCAAAGCTGCTTTATCATTCTCCTCCTCAGCTCGACATGGGAAAGAAAAAAATAGGAGAAGACTCATGGGTCAAGATAAGAACAGGGAGATATTACTCAGTAATTACTCTCATGGGCAAAGAGGGCTAGGGGAAACCAATTTACTACAAGTCAAATCAGAGATGAGGGAATCCTCTCTTGAATATGTAAATCATGCAGTGATAGTAATGATTGCATTAAGAACTGAGAAGTGTCTCAAATAAGATAAAATCATCCTGAACAGCCTGCCTGGTGTGTTATCTCTGCCTATCAAGACAGCAACTGCCCCGGGGTGTGGTAGACAATGGAGGGCAAACAGGGGGAGAGGCCACTCAGCACTGACCACTGCAGATGCACGGAAGACCCCCTGAAAGTCCACATCAATGTGAATCATTGAAGCTATGATTATTGAACCAGGAACATAATAAAAGCCCTGGGCTGACAGCTTACTGGGGTAGTATCACTGGGGACATCTCAGGCTGGAGGCAGCAGCCCAGGGTGTCTCTCCCTCATCACCACCAAAAAAGGACCACGAGGTTATAGTTGTCTCTCCTGCTCTCTTTCTCCATTCTATCTTTCCCTCTTTCTTTTCTTTCTTTCATTCTGTTTTCTCCTTTGTCTCTCTCTTTAATTAATTGTCTTCTCTTGACATATGACCTTGTTTGTCTCTTAATTTCACTCACAAGAATGTCCAACAGAACTACATCTCCTTCAAGTGTAGTATCCTATGCAACTACTAAAAATCTAGGCAATATGACAATTTGAGTGGTTGGAATTCCTGGCAACTTAAGACAGGAGTTTTTTCCAACATATATTTTAAACTGGTCCAGGAAGTGGAAGGAGATTCCCATGTACTGTGAACCCATGTGTGTAAGGTGTGAATACTTCCTTAACTTGCATAGCCATGCAATTTTATGTTGCATGTTTTATCAGAGAACCTCTGAGGTCTGCAGGAAGCAGTATTATAATTGTTACAAACAGAGAGGCAAGCTGTGGTGGGATAAACTCACAGTCACAAAGTAATTCAAGGATATCACTAAGATGAGCCTTAGTCTTTCCATTTCCCTAAGCCACATCACCAGACTACGTTTAGGAGGAAGTTCTTCAGAGTGAGGGTGGTGAGACACTGGCACAGGTTGCCCAGGGAGGTTGTGGCTGCTCCCTGCCTGGAGGTGTTCAAGGTCAGGTTGGAGGGGCCCTTGAGTGACCTGTGCTAGTGGGAGGTGTCCCTGCCTGTGGCAGGGGGGTGGAACTGGATGATCCTTGAGGTCCCTTCCAACCTTACCATTCTGTGATTCTATGATTTAGGGAAAGGAAAAAGCCATCCATTCTCATATTTATAGAATCATCCCATCAAGTACTTGGGTTAATTAGTTTATTTTCTTCTCCTATGCATTATACTGTTAAGAAATAGATAACAAAATAAATTCAAAGGGTAAAAGTGGAATGGTAGCTATAAATGCTTATCAGGAATACAAAATAGTTTGAACCTCATAATCATCTTCTCCTTACCTCGTCCCTTCTACCCCACCAAAATTTTCTTCCCCACGTTGCCTTCTAAAGAAGAAAAGAGTAATATATGATTGCTATGAATTTTCTTCTGTCACACTGCTAGGAAAGGTTCCTTCTGGAATACTCAGCATGTCATAATAGGCACAGTAGGGAGTTCCTCCAGCATGCCACCAATTTTCAGCATCAATCGAAATACATAAAGCAATATCTAGAAATATTAGAACAGCTTTCATTTCAGGTACTCCTGGAATGCAAAAGCAATGTAGTGCCTTTGCTGCTCACCTCTGTTACACTTTTTACCACAAAGAAAACCAGTTGTGTACTCCTGTGCAATAAGACCTTCCCTGCTCATTAGAAGCTTTTCTCTAAGCTTGTAATTTGTAAGCACTTTTCTTCACCTGGCATTACTCCTACAACAAATGCCAGCTTTCTGCTCCTAGTAGGGTATACAAAAGCTTCTATATCTATATCTATATCTTTATCTGGAGCTAGAGCTATATATCTATATATATATCTATATCTTGTCAGACAATACCTGCAGTCCTGTGTGAAGTTCTGGAGCCCCCAGCACAGGAAGGACATGGAAGTGTTGGAGTGGGTCCAGAGGAGGCCACCAAGATGCTGAGAGGGCTGCAGCAGCTCTGCTGTGAGGACAGGCTGAGAGAGTTGGGGCTCTGCAGCCTGCAGAAGAGAAGGCTTCCAGGAGACCTTAGAGTAGCCTTGTAGGATCTGAAGGGGCTCCAGGAAGGCTGGGGAGGGACTATTGACAAGGTCTGGGAATGCCAGGACAAGGGGAATGGGTTTGAAATGTGAGAGGGGAGATTGAAAGTGGATGTTAGGAGGAAGTTGTTTGCAGTGAGGGTGGTGAGACACTGGCACAGATTGCTCAGGGAGGTTGTGGCTGCTCCCTCCCTGGAGGGAGCAGCCTGCATTTTGTCTTTTTTTCAGGTACAGACTACAAAGAGTTTAGTGTTGATGAATGGATGGTGTCAGGAGCAGGATGAGGGATGGGAACATTGGCCTGTCCCTATCTACTTGACACAAACTCTTGCATGTTCTTGTTCATTCTTCTCTCAGACAAAACTTCTTTCCCTACTCCAGAATATGAAGGTCCAAGCCCATTTATTGTGCTATTTCTGTCCTTACGGCCTCAAACTATAATAAATACTCCAAGTGTCAAGGTGTCTACAGATTTTTCTCAGCATTCAGGGGTTTATGTAAATTTCTGCATTGACAGGCTTTTGAATGTGAAGTTGTCTTCTTTTTCTCTCTCTTCCCCTCTTTGCATTTTCCCTTTGGTGAAGGCATTGCTAAAATTAATCAGCTGAGCACAGCACAAGTGTCACTTGAGAATGCTTCCTGCTGTGCTTCACCAATGAGCATAAATACTTCTGATTATAGTAATAGCTGCTTGCATTTATAACAGTAGTTTTTATGATGTGGACACCTGTCCACTGCATACTGACGTGAGAGCAACCACATTTTTTTGTGCCTGGATCACAAATTACAAGCTTGTAATGATTGAAATTAACTACTGAGATGGATTTGAGCCAGTGACTGACAGACACTGGTCCAAATCCTGTAATTACTGGGGAGATGTCTTTAAACAAGTCTTTAATTAAACTGTCTTTCTGTGTTTGCATTATGCTTGATCTCTGTTTTAAGTTTCAGAGACCATATCTGAATAGGAGACAGTAAGTGGCCAGAGAACTTTGGGCAAAAACCAAAACATTTTAATTTTTTGTTTCTCTATAGCAATATACTCACACATATTTCATGCAGAGATTTCAAGTGAATGTGAAATTAAAATTGTTAATATCAAATGTGTGTTTTAGAAACAATATCACCTTTGGTAGAGAGAGGGACAGGTAAGCAAGAATGGAAAAAGTAAGGAATTGCTGATTACAAGGGATTCTATCATCACAAATAGTGGTTTGTTGGCTGTTTTTTTCCCCCCATCTTACTGATAATGCTACTTCAGGTGAACTTTTTTTCTACTCCGATACCCTTTTGATTGTCTTGGCAACTAACTTTTGGCTACAATCAATAGAAACCAGTAGTTCTTAGATATTAAATAAAATACTCTCAGGAGGATTTCAGTAAAATAAGAATTTATATAGTGAGAGAATATGAATACATAAATCCTTCTCTAAGGATGCAAGAAGTACATAGCATCAAATTGAGATAGGAATAAATGATAGTTGAAAGCCAAATATGAGAGAAACCCAAATACAAGATTTTAATAACAGTAACCATGAAACTCTATGTTGTAAAAAAAAAAAAAAAAACCAAAAACCAAAACCAAAAACAAAAACAAAAA
>VWYK01105406.1:0-13641 GCA_013399775.1 Semnornis frantzii | reverse complement strand
CTGTTGGAACAGGTCCAGAGGAGGCCACCAAGATGCTGAGAGGGCTGCAGCAGCTCTGCTGTGAGGACAGGCTGAGAGAGTTGGGGCTCTGCAGCCTGCAGAAGAGAAGGCTTCCCAGCGACCTTAGAGTAATTAAGCTTTGCTGGTTGTTTTCTGTCTGGGAGAGACAGTGGTGGTGTGTCCTTTCTGGCCTTCTTTTGTTTGTTGAGGGATGGGGAAGAGTTTGGATTTCTGTATTGTTTCTCAGTTGTATATAATTGTAAATATATGCATATATTTGTAAATATACTATATATATAATACATATAATTGTGTGTGTGTATATATATATATACACACACACATAATTGTAAATACATGTAAATATATTGTATATAAATGCTTGCAAATTTAGCTTTGCTGTAAATACAGCTTTGTCTTACTTCCAAGCCATCTGAGCTGGTCTGGTAAATTTTCAATTAGGGTTGAAGTTCCTCAACCCACTACAGCATTCTTTTCTCATTTGGACATACACACTCTACTATCTGACATTCCTTAGGTGAGTGACACAAAAAATTACAACCTATGGTCAAAAAATTCAGTCTTTCCTTAGGGATTATTTTTTTTTCCCCATAAAAATCTGTGTGCATTAATCAGGAAATTATTAACAGAGAAACCTGATGTACTACCAAAAAAACTCTCAAAATTTATGAAAGAAAAATTAGCATCTTAAATTGGATTGTTCTCAAAAGCATTAAATAAGATCAGGTTAATATAGCTAAGAATTTTACTTCTTTAAGGACTTCATCCAGCTACCTTGAATGAATTCCTGAACTCATTGCTTAAGAGACAAGTTAGTTATAAAGGGGTGGGGAAGAAAAAGAAGTCTATAAGAGTACCTTGGGTGTGTAAGAGACAGGTATGACTTACAGGAAAATGCGCTGGAATAGTTTGTCACAATGTCCTCTTCTCACTGCTGCAAGACTAATAAATACACTTAAATGTAAACAGAAGCCTCAATCCTCCAATTTTCCACCATATTTGTTCGTATCAACACACACCCTTCCTTCCCCTGCTTCTAAAAATTCATGTGGGTGGTTGCACAACATCACAGCAAGAAAGTATCTAAGGGTTCAGCAATTAGTACACACAAAACCCTTAGAGAGCTATCTCATAGTTGAAAATCTGCTCTGGGAAGTGCAATGGAAATGAGACAGGACCCGGAGCCAAAGGATTCATTTTCATTTTTATCACAGCTTCTCACTTAAAATCAGCATTAATAAAAAAAAACCCTTCTCAGAGTTCTAAGTGGTAGGATTTAAACATCTATAGCCTCTGAAGATGTTACTGAAAATACTTTTTTCTAAGTCAACTCATATCTTTACGATGCATGAGCAGACAAACTGTTCAGAGACACATACAGCATCTCAAACTTCCTGAGCACGAACCATTTATCTCTGTCACAAATAGCCTCAGTTTTCTAACAAAAGTTCCTCAAGTGTTCTTCCCTTTACAGAGAGTCTTTCATTTTAGAAAAAAAACATAACATGTGGAGTTTTTTCCTACAGTGGAGCCTCTGAGCAGTTCACACTCAGAATTCTATCTGTGCAAGTTCTCTTTGAGAATAAAACTTAAGAGCTTTAAGCAGAATAAGCACAGATGGAAGACATCTGCTGCATCTTACCCCCACAGTCAAGCAGCAAATTAGGGAAGATAGATTCAAATTCAGTTTGGGATTTTAACAATCTTATCTTCCATTAATAGATCTTATTCCCAGTTACATCAAGACCCTGTTATCATGGAAAGTAAAAAAAAAAAAAATGCACTTTACTTTTTAAAACAAAAATATCTTGGTAACCTGTTTTAAATCTTAGTACCTTAACTAAGAGAAGCATGGCCATCAGGGCAAGGGAGGGGATTCTGCCCCTTTGCTCTGCTCTCGTCAGACCCCACCTGCAGTCCTGGGTGCAGTTCTGGAGCCCCCAGCACAGGAAGGACATGGAAGTGTTGGAGTGGGTCCAGAGGAGGCCACCAAGATGCTGAGAGGGCTGCAGCAGCTCTGCTATGAGGACAGGCTGAGAGAGTTGGGGCTCTGCAGCCTGCAGAAGAGAAGGCTTCCAGGAGACCTTAGAGTAGCCTTGCAGGATCTGAAGGGGGCTCCAGGAAGGCTGGGGAGGGACTACTGACAAGGTCTGGGAATGGCAGGACAAGGGGCAATGGGTTTGAAGTGGCAGAGGGGAGATTGAAAGTGGATGTTAGGAGGAAGTTGTTTGCAGTGAGGGTGGTGAGACACTGGCACAGGTTGCCCAGGGAGGTTGTGGCTGCTCCCTCTCCGGAGGGAGCAATATCACCCTTTTGTGTTCAATATTATAGCACATATCAATGGTATGTACTAACAGGTAACAGGTTTCTTTCACACTGGTTTAGAGTACCTAGCACAAGAAAGTATTTGTTTTGGACAGTGTTCTTGCATCTAATAGAAATGGAAAATTGATATGCAGTGCTCTTTCTGAAGAACAAAAGACACATAATGCATTCCACTTATTTCTACTGTGTTCAAATTAGGTCAGTGTTTGTTAAAGCTAAATGAAAGGAGGAACTAAAATTCTGCAGCTACAAAAGTACAGGATATACTTATTTGCTTACCAGCACTT
The DNA here is from genome assembly GCA_013399775.1 of Semnornis frantzii. NCBI lineage: Eukaryota > Metazoa > Chordata > Aves > Piciformes > Ramphastidae > Semnornis > Semnornis frantzii. The sequence continues at coordinate 11,008 of VWYK01105406.1, read as the reverse complement.
GATCGTCCTACACCTAAGTCAACCAGAATATATTTTTAACTTCAGAGTGACCTCCTTATTGAGGAATGATTAAAAAAACATCTTCAGGGTGAAGTCCTGGTCTTTCCAGTCTCTACAGACTTCTCTCATTGATAACACAGTTTTACTTCTAGGACATATTGTGGTCCATAGTGTATAGAGTGCATCAGTAACTTCCTAGATGTGTTGGATGAGTTATTACCTGACGGTGATTTCTGCTCCTCAGTGTGCTCATTTTGACAAGACTGCTTTTATAATAATTCTTTATGTATCTTTCAAATGCATCTTGAAATTATTGAAGTATGTTATTTTTTCCTGATTTACTTTGCAAAGCATCATAATTTACTGAAAGCTGAGCTGTCAAAACCCCAATTTTTTTTTACATATATACATACGAGCAGGGAATATAAGCTAAGAAATATCAGGAATGCTATGCTGCATTTGCTATGAAAACAAAGGGGATTGTTTCACAGTTCTTTTTCAGTGATATACTGAAGATATTTTCCTCTTAATCTTGTTACTGTGTATTGCTCCTAAGAAGATTGTAAGCACAGAGATGATCTCTGCTTAATTCTTTACACATGACTGTCATGGGTTAGGTCTAAATCCGCTGCTGTTACTCAAAACCATCCTGCTTCAATTCAGCCTTAAAATGCAACTGCTGTCTGGAGCAAAGCATTATGGGGCTTGAAGTTAGATTGTAACGTGAGAGGTTTGCGCTCCAGCTGCTGCTTTTGAGTTCTGAGGTTTGCGCTTTGGCTCTTATTCTGCAGGGAAGGTGATAGAATCATAGAATGGTAAGGTTGGAGGGGACCCCAAGGCTCATCCAGTTCCGACCCCCTGCCATAGGCAGGGACACCTCCCACTAGCACAGGTCACTCAAGGCCTCCTCCAACCTGGCCTTGAACACCTCCAGGGAGGGAGCAGCCACAGGTGCACACAGGACTGCAGGTGGGGTCTGAGGAGAGCAGAGCAAAGGGGCAGAATCCCCTCCCTTGCCCTGCTGCCCACACTGCTCTTGATGCAGCCCAGCACACAGTTGCTGTCTGGGCTGCACTCACACTGCAACCTCATCTTGAGCTTTTCATCACCCCACATCCCCAGGGCTGCTCTCAGCCATTCCCCACCCAGCCTGGAGTTGTGCTTGGCATTGTTCCCACCCAGGTGCACTTGGCCTTGTTGAATGTCCTGAGGTTGACCTGGGCACAGCTCTGCAGCCTGTCCAGGTCCCTCTGGATGGATCCCTGCCCTCTAGCAAGTTTGCATCCTCTCCCTCTATACTCAGCCCTAGTGAGGCCACAACTGGGGTATTGTGTTTGGTTCTGCACTCAGTTTAAGAGGAATAGGAAACTGCTGGAGAGTCTAACAGAGGACTGTAAGGATGATTTGGGGACTGGAGCATCACTCTTCTGAGAAATAACTGAAAACTGTACACATCTACTGCTTAATCAGTACATCAGTATCAGAGAGTGCTAATGTTGTAAACAATCCATTTGCAATTTAATAAGTGTCTTTCATTACAGCTTCTAAGATAATTTTTTTTGTCAATTTACTTTTCAGCATTTGCTGAAACGACTGGACAGCCTTCAAATATTTGTGCAAGACTGAAATTGTATGGCAGACTTTTATAGATTAATAAAGGTGAAGTATAACTTTATGAAAGACAAGATTTACTATATGCATGACCACTATACTTAAACAACAGTTACTCACCAAGTTTTTAGTGTTCTAATATAGCCACCCACAAAAATCACCTTAATTCACAAAGGAATTTACAATAATCTTCATAGGAATTGCATAGTGCAAGTTTAATATTTTATGTCTAGGGAATTTAGCAAATTGGTGATAAGTGGGGTTTGAAGTGTACATAGTGCTTTGAAATCCAAGATTGCTCTGCAGTTTATCTATTTTCACTCAAATACTCCATTCAAAATAGATTAAGCTGTAAAGCACTATGGAAGAATAGAGCAATTTTGAATATCAGCAAACAAAAATTTCTTGTGTTCTATAGAAGAACAATCAAACTCCTCGCTGCTGGATATCTTATTCAATAATTTTATGCTAATTCATCTCCTGCTATATGTGCTTGGCAGAAGGTACTGCTCTTCTCTAACAGCTGTCCTTTTCATCCTTTTGAGTCATAAGAACTTCTGATTGCAATTATTTCACCAGAAAATATAATAATGTAAGCAGTTTATAAAGGCAAAATCTCTTCTGGAAAAAGAAAAACAAGTGGGAAAATAATATGGGTTATAGGGATGATACTAAAATAGCATTCATCTGTGGTAAGAAACCTCTCTGGGAGTAAGCTGGGCAAAGAAAAGAAAATAGCCTCTCAACATTAACAGGTCCTGAAAGTTCAGCTATAAATAGCAACTTAGAATCATAGAATGATAGAATGGTAAGGTTGGAAGGGACCTCAAGGATCATCCATTTCCAAGCCCCTGCCATAGGCAGGGACACCTCCCACTAGCACAGGTCACTCAAGGCCTCCTCCACCCTGGCCTTCAACCCCTCCAGGCAGGGAGCAGCCACACCCTCCCTGGGCAACCTGTGCCAGTGTCTCCCCATCCTCACTGCAAACAACTTCCTCCTAACATCCACTTTCAATCTCCCCTCTGACACTTCAAACCCACTGCCCCTTGTCCTGGCATTCCCAGACCTGTGAAATGAAGTTCTCCTTTCCAAGGACTTTGACTGCAAAATATTAGCTAAAGGAATCTCTAAAATTAACCAGTCAGAACTAGATTAAAACACTTCAGAATAGTTTACAGGTGGGGATTGTAATGATGTGATGTAATTTCTGAGTCTAAGGATTTTTTTCTTTAGCTTTTCAGAGTTAATTTCAACAAATGAACTCCTCTTTAAAGCTCACTGTACTGCAGAGATTTGAGTCCTGCATTTATGAAGAGTATTTGATAGCAGTAAAAGAGTTCCTGGATTTAGCTGACTCTTTATTGCTTAAAGTGAAATAATTAAAGAGGAATTATGCTCAATTGACATTCTAGATACACTTCAGTTTATATGCTAAAGCTGTCCTACATTTTCAGCTATAAATCTGTGCTGCCATCAAATTCTGCCATCAGAAGCTCTGAGAGGCTTCACAGTGCACCCACAGTTTTTAATTGTGAGTAACCATGCCTTTGTCTTTTTTTGTTCCTGATTATTAAATGGAAATACTTTAATCCAAGTACAGCCTTGAGTATTTCACTGAAGGTGGTTTTCTTTTATTTTCTTTTTTTGCATGTTGTTTTTGTTTGTTGGGATTTTTTGTGGGTTTTGTTTGGTTGGGTTTTTCATATTTTGTTTAGGGGAGTTGGTTTGTTTTGTTTCCCTAATGGAGATAAACATTTGGTGGCAAGAGATTTCTCAGTTAAACTCAAGTTGCTTGTTTCCAATTTCTTGAGCTGGGTAAGAGCAAACAGAGTCTGTGCTACCCTTTGCACCACTAAAGTGCTAAGTAGTAAAATGTTTCATCTTAAGCTTTTTGGCTGAGAAATCCTTGCATGTTTGCTTACTAAGATGTGGGATACATGCTAATGCATCTATGGATGAGGAAAAACAGTGTGATGAGACAAAGGTTTATTTTCCCTTTTCTCTAAAGACTTGGTACCTTTGCAAGACAATCTCAGAGGACTAGAAAATTTCTTTAAATTTGCCCTCTAAATCTGAAATAGTACTGGGACTGCAGGCAGGAATCTGTAAAAGTGAGTAAAAATCAACACCTATCATCTTGGGTTTTTTCCTTAGTACCTTCCTTCCTAAAATACCTTTTACTTACCTAATTTTACACAGAACTTTAAAAAGTGATACAAGTTTGAGGGCTTTGTATGTTTCCTGTATTTATCAGACTGTAAACAAGACAGCAGCAGCATTGGACAGGGGTTCCCCAAGCCAGAGAAGCCTGAACGCTGCCGACAAGAGCTGGCATCTCCCACAGGTGAGGATGTGCAAGGGGTATGAGAATGAGGTTTATTAAAACATAAATATAGTTTATAATTTTTTTTATATTAATATTATTTAATCTCACCTTCAATTAGTTTTCCACATCAAATTCAGCTTCAACTTCCAATTTCAATTTAATACAAGTAGCTTCTATATCAGTAACACAAACAACAATGGAAGTGATGAGCTTCAAAACCAATCAAGGTCCTGGCCCAAAACATGACAAATTGATCCAGTCTCTTCCTGCACTGTACATTACCAAATACACAGCTGAAGAATCCTGTATTGTTTCTGTGCTGAGCCCCCAGTGNATTGAAGGCCAGGTTGGAGGAGGCCTTGAGTGACCTGTGCTAGTGGGAGGTGTCCCTGCCTATGGCAGGGGCTTGGAACTGGATGATCTTTGAGGTCCTTTCCAACCTTACCATTCTATGATTCTATGAAAATCTTAATCTTTAGGTTAAAATGTTCAAGTTAGTTGTGTACATTTCAGCTTACAGTATTCACATTTCAGAGCATTAATGAACATATTTTATAAAGAAAATCATGGATGGAGATACTTTCAGTACTATTTTGTAAATAAAGGGTTTATAATAAGTTTTTCTTCAGCTGAAAGAAGCAGAAGCTGACTGTAAAACATCACACTGCAGGGTACTTCAACATTTCAAGCAACAAAGGTTCCCTGTGTCCCACGGCTAAATATAGAAGGCTGACTTCTGGAAAGGTTAGCAACATCCAATGGCATGCCCTCATTCTTATACATAAAATATGAGGATGACCAGTTTTGATGGGAAGAATAAATATCAGCAGCCATTCTTTAATGACACAGAACTTTCAGGGCTCTGCTTTTCCATCACTCTGAGGAAATGTGCTTTGAAATCAGTATCAAAGTGACAAGATGCACACGTGCCACTGTGCATACTGCACATCCTGGAAAAGTCTCTGTTCCATTCAGCTGCTGATGGATTCATTTGCTTTGATAACCACAGCTTGAGATGATGGAGCTTGCACTTTCCTGAGTTAACCACTTTAAGGTCTCAAGACACTTACTTACGTCTTTAAGTTCAGCTCATCTTAAGAATTGTTCTTCCACTAGTTTCCATCCTCCTGCATCCCTTCTGAAATATTTAAGTGGTTGAGTTTCTATGGATTTTTAAATTAAATCACATTTTATCCCACAATAGTTGATTATACAACTGTAGAAGAGGCATCAGAGATTTCACCAAGTTTTTTTCCAACTTCACTGTCCTCATTTAGTCTTCTCCTCTCTGGGAGTGGAGATAAATTGAAAGGAAGGAAAATACAGAAGCCAGCACTTCATTCATACTCCATCTGTTTTAATCAATCTTAGAACACAAAAGACAGTCTAAATGATAGCAAAAAAAAAGAAAAAAAAGAAGTAGATTATTAGCCATACATTTTGTAACAGGTTAAAATGATCAACCTGATCACCCCCTCCCAATACAGGAGTGAGGATAAAGCAACAGACAAAAACTCTGGGTTGAGAGGAAGAGTTGAGATAAAAAGAGTTTAATATAAAAATAACATAACACACAATTACCTTACCTACTAATGCAATGCACAATTACCTTAGCTTAGCCTATTTGCAGAAAAAAAAAAACAAACCAAACCAAAAAAACCCAAACCAAAACTAGCAGAAGATAAGGCAGAAAAGCAGTGTGCTAAGCAGCTCCCGTGTGACACCGATCCTGCAGAGAAAAGCCAATGCTCAAAAATTGAAACCCAAAAGCAGCAACAAGAATAGGAAGCTGCTCATGTTACAATTTGAACTTCAAGCCCTGTAATACTTCTTTCCAGCCATCACTTTCAGTTTGAAGCTGGTATGACAGCAGCGTGGGATTGAATATCAGCAGCAGCTTCAGCTTGGCCCGTGAGGAGTTTCCACAAAGCAGGCTTACACAACAGTGTGGTAAATCAAAGCATTCATATCTTAGTTACTTATGTGTTCTATGTAGCCACAAGTAGCAATAATTACTCCCAAAACATCATTGCTTGTTTGTTTTTCCTCTCCTAAAAGTTGCCTGAATGCCAGGCTTAGTTCAAATATTTCTGTAAAGCCAGGTCAGCCCTGACTCAATATTTGAAAATGAGTTAGCATCTTCCTCTCAGCAATAGGATGTGCACCACCTATTTCAGAAAGCTACCTCTGAACTCACTCCCAGCAAAATACTGCTTACCCAAGGATCCTTCCACACTGTTGTATGACATGGCTGGGCCTGGCACTGAAGATTTGCATACATTTATAAGCAAGGGCAGCTACAACTGAAACATAGCAAACAAATAATGTGCTACTTTTTAAACTTGGCCTTATCTTATAAAAGGATAAATTAGTATCAAACAAAATTGAATGCAAATAAGTTCTAAAGTTACCTGGTTTACTTTTCATCCTCTCCAAGGACTCTCAAGTTCAAAGGTCAACTATTGGAACAGGATGATCCTTGAAGTCCCTTCCAACCTTACTATTCTATGATTCTATGATTCCATTAGCTAAACAGAAGTGCTTACTCATTTTGGCTTTCCCTTTGATGAGTTTCCCTTCCAAAAGCCCAGAGCAGTGTTACTAACTCAGAGAATCTGTCTCCCATTCCCCCTATTAAAAGAGAAGCTAAAACAGAATGAATGCTCTAATGCCCATTTCTGTATCATTCTAATTTGGTGTCATAATTCTTCCTACACCTCCCTTTGTCACTGCCACTTTCCAATATGCACCTTTTCATTATTTTGGAAACTTATCCTTCTACCACGATTATCAGTATTGGAGAAGGCAAAAGCACTGGCAAATAAAAAATTAACACAGCAACTCTCAATATACCAAATTTCACAAACTGGAATATCTCCCTTCCTGATGGCAGGGTGTATTAATTGGGTCATTTAATGTGATGTGACTTCAGGAGGCTTATTTTTCACAGGTGGCATAATACTTCATAATCTCCAGAAACTGACAAGCAGACACCTCTTAAAAAACAGAACCACTACAAATTTTTAATAAGTAGCTATTTCTGAAAATATAGACCAATCAATATTGCTGGCACTGCTGTCAACATGTTTTGACAGCTTCTTGCACATGTTTTCAACCTGTTTCCTCATTTTCCCATTTGTAAAATTAGTTTCATTGAATTTAGCTCCTTTGTATGGTTGGCATGGAAATTAAGTGTTTGACAAGAATATAGAATCATAGAAGGGTAAGGTTGGAAGGGACCTCAAGGATCATCCAGTTCCAAGCCCCTGCCACAGGCAGGGACACCTCCCACTAGCACAGCTCACTCAAGGCCTCCTCCAACCTGGCCTTCAACACCTCCAGGCAGGGAGCAGCCACAACCTCCCTGGGCAACCTGTGCCAGTGTCTCACCACCCTCACTGCAAACAACTTCCTCCTCACATCCACTTTCAATCTCCCCTCTGACACTTCAAATCCATTGCCCCTTGTCCTGGCATTCCCAGACCTTGTCAATAGTCCCTCCCCAGCCTTCCTGCAGCCCCCTTCAGATCCTGCAAGGCTACTCTAAGGTCTCCTGGAAGCCTTCTCTTCTGCAGGCTGCAGAGCCCCAACTCTCTCAGCCTGTCCTCACAGCAGAGCTGCTGCAGCCCTCTCAGCATCTTGGTGGCCTCCTCTGCACTGGCTCCAACACTTCCATGTCCTTCCTGTGCTGGGGGCTCCAGAACTGCACCCAGGACTGCAGGTGGGGTCTGAGGAGAGCAGAGCCAAGGGGCAGAATCCCCTCCCTTGCCCTGCTGCCCACACTGCTCTTACTGCAGCCCAGCACACAGTTGCTGTCTGGGCTGCATGCACACACAGCATTATCTATATGTTGAGCTCCTTAGCAGCTTGATGTGCAGAAGAGTCTGTCCAGAAACAGTGTTTGATGGCTATTACAAAGTACTAACCATACAAATATTGTATTATTGGCAAGAATGTCACTGTGGTATCACCATGAGGTGCAGGTAATGCACAGTGGCAGTCACTACAGCTGTGATATGATACAAAATATCTTCCTATCCATTCATGAAATGACACAGAACTATTCTGAAATATTATGGATTTACCAAACAAATTTGGTCAGACAAACACCAGTTCTGCACTATGTTTTATACAGATAAATCCTTGTAGCCATGTAGGATTTACTGCACAACAGCAATGGAGATAAGCATCCTTAAGTATAAAATTTCATGCAACAAAAGCTTATATTTCTCATGTTTGTATGTCTTAATTTTGCCAGGTTGTCCTTTACTGTGATCTGTCATTGTTTTACCACGAAAGGCTTACTGACAGAAGTGAAAAGCTTTTATTTTCAGCTTTCAGCTCAACTGATTCCTCATCCCAGCAGCTATTTGTTTCGTGTATAGGGCCTCAAGAAGAAATATTTTACCAAATGAACATACCTTGTTTTATATAGTTAAAAATGATGCATAATCAGGTTTTCAAGGTGAGCAGTTTCTTCCTTCAGTCATACAACTTTCATTCAGTACTGCATTGCCAGGTTAAGCAAAAGTTTAGCCTTCAACACCAGTGCAGAAAAGGGGTTTTTTTTGTTGCTCAAGCCTCCCAAAAGGGCAATCTCAACCATAAACATAATATCCCCATTTTCTATTTCTATTTTTTACTCAAAAAATATCATTCCTCTACACCTGAGTCAGACATCTGCATTCGAACTGCACAGATGGACACAGCACTACTACAGACAGTAAACAGTTAGTTCAGGGTTGGGTCCAAACCACCCCAGGCACCTCTGTGGCAGGATTTTGCTCCTCTGGAAGGCCACCATACTTTCTTGGGGTGCAAGGGCATCAGGTGGTGAAGGCAAAGTCTTAAGGAAGGAAACTTGCTGGTAGGAGCTTGAGATCTGATGTACAGCTGTCTCAGCAACCCTCCAATATCAATCCTCTTCATTACAGTTCCACAAAGCCTTACTTTCCATGCAAAGGCAGAAAAATAATCATGTACCAAGGCAGACATATTGCCATATTGCCACTGCCAGTCTGAGGCCTTTTTTGTTTGTTAGACTAAAATTAAATCTATTTAAACTGACTAATTTATGTTTTGGGGTTTGGTGTTTTTTTTCCTATGACTGACAATAGGAACAGCACATGTACATGGAATCTTGTTTCTAACCTATGACCTTTCCCCAGTTACTGTTTCAATCAAATATGTACTCAATTTGGGCATTCAGAGATTGCAATATAATGAAATGCTGAGTTACTCATTATGTTAACCTCATTAGTATGAGATTAATGTGGTGATAAGTGGACTGAACTGTCTCTAACAGATGACAAACTGAAAATGGAGTACTAAAGAACTCCCATCACTAATTTAAATAACCCAATTTCAGTTCTGCAGTGAACTTACTGCCATGTGAAGGCTGTATCTATCCTTCAGTTGAGCTGCATTTCCCCTCACCTCTTTTATACAGTTATGTATTTTATTATGAGCATGCAAATCCTATTACATCTGCTCAGATTAGCTTTGCCCTATCCTTTTGACATCCCTCATGGCTGAGAGTGAGCTAGTCTGGCAAGAGGTTTTGTCTGGCTTCTGCAGCCTTTCCTGATGTCAGAGGCTTACTACGAGGTCTAGCTGGGGTACCCTCTTTGTGCGGCAGTTTAAGGCTGGGCAGTGACTGGCTTCAGAGCAGCCCTGGGGAGAGGGTCCTGGGGGTGCTGGTGGATGAGAAGCTCAACATGAGCTGCCACTGTGCACTCACAGCCCAGAGACCAACCATATCCTGGGCTGCGTCAAGAGAAGTGTGGGCAGCAGGTTGAGAGAGGTGATTCTTCCCTTCTGCCCCACTCTGGTGAGACCCCACCAGGAGTATTGTCTCCAGTTCTTGAGCCCCTGCTACAAAGAGGATATGGATATGCTGAAAGGTGTCCAGAGAAGGGCCATGGGAATAATCAGGGGGCTGGAGCACCACTGCTATGGAGATAGTCTGAGAGAGTTGGGGCTGTTCAGTCTGGAGAGGAGAAGGCTCTGAGGAGACCTTATTGTGGCCTTCCAGTATCTGAAGGGGGCCTACAAGAAAGTTGGGGATGGACTTTGTAGGATGCCAGGTAGTGATAGGACTGGGGGCAATGAAGCAGAACTAGAAATGGATAGATTCAGATTGGATGTTACAAAGAAGTTCTTCACCATGAGTGAGAGCCTGGAACAGGTTACCCAGGGAGGTGGTGTAAGCCTCATCCCTTGAAGTTTGTGGTGCATGTGGCTCTGAGCAACCATTTAGTGTGAGGTGTCTCTGCTCATGGAAGGAGGGGTTGGAGCTTTATGATCCTCGAGGTCACTTCCAGCCCTGACAATTCTATGATTCTATGATCTTCACCTTGGAAAGCAAAGCTTTTACGGTCCTGACATCTGGTCTGGGCATGTATGGTATTTCCTGATACCTGCTATTAAAAACATATATCTACACTTCAAATTATTGCATTTGGATAGCCAAGTAAATTGATGGAACTGAGGAAACAAGTGTGCTACTGAACTAGATGAATTTGTCTGAATGAAGGACAAAAAAAATCCTCCTGACAATATTGTCTGCTTCTTGGAACAGATTTTGTACTGAAATACTGGACTAAGTGACATTTTTAGGGAAGAAAGAAAATTTGAAATTAGTAATTTATGATGAGATTATCTGGAATTGGCAAACCTGATTGCAGACCTCTGGAGGGTACCACACAAAAGCTCTGTTACTTTCACATAAATATTTGCATGAACTGTTGCAACTCTTTCCTGATCCAGGCTGATGAGAAAGCTGTGCTTATAGCCCTTCTACTATTTGGCTGCTTTCTAAACTGCATATTCCCTGCATCATAACTATGGTGGCCATTTAATCTGAAACTGCCCATTTCTAAAAATTGTTCATTAATATCTTACAGTTTTAGGCAGAGCTGCAGCTGAGCCCTGTGAGGCCATTCACACAACTGCCTTCCCACCCTCTCCTCTTGGTAGAAAGGGAATGAGAACTTGGAGCAAAATGCAAAATACTACAAACAGACAAAATTTGAACAGAACAAACAGCAAAAATTCAGGCTGGGTGGG
>VWYK01105401.1:21432-56533 GCA_013399775.1 Semnornis frantzii | reverse complement strand
CTGGTTGATTGGCTAGGGCAGGGCAATGCTAGTGTGATTCACCTGGAAGACACGACCCAGGTAGGTGGTAGAGTCACCATTCCTGAAAGCATTCAAGAAACGTGGATGTGGCACTTGGGGATATAGTTTGGTGGCTGCAGTGGGCATGGAGTGACAGCTAGACTCAATCTTTGCCAACCTTAATGCTGCTGTGATTACCTGTCCGGCAGTTCACAAACAAGGCAGTGTGAAGCTGTTCAACTGGAGGAGAGTGGCAGCTGCTGCCCCACTGCAAGGCTGTAAAGGAGGGACAAAGGGAAAGGAAACAAGCACACTTGCCTTAAGCCCTAAGGGCACACCATGCAGAAATTGCATCTCCATTTGATCCTCAAAAGTCAGCTTCTGTACACCAGCATATGCCACCCCAAAATTCCTTGGACATCAGAATTGTCTCTTACCCCCTAATTCCATTCTTTATAAACCATAATGAAACTCTTCTCCCCTTGAACTGTTCACTTAACCTTAGCTGTAGTACAGGCATGTGGCTATTATTAATCTGCTTTTAGAAATAGCTTCATCTAGAGAAATCACTTTTTGTAAAAGACATGAATACTATGAAGATTGTTCTGGTTCAGTCTATAAACTTTCTTTCCAATTAAAGTATAATACTCTAAGCAATGATTATTTACTATAGATCATGTTTTAATAGTTACAGATAAATATCTTTTATTACAAAACCAGATGGAAGTTAAATTGCCTTTTCCCCCCCAGAATACTTTAAAAAACCCTGCAAGGATTAAGGCTTCTTCTGTCTGTCCAGCAGCTTGGCAGGTGTCAAGTGTGTATTTCTGACCAAAACTGAGACAAATCCATAAGGCATTTCAGTCCCTTTCTCCTTTGGAGTGGAAATAAATGTTCCTAGGGCTGTTTCTTGCAGGGTGATGAAGCACTGCTCTCTGGTACTGTTACTTCAGCAGGCTTTTCCTCTTTTTCAGAAGTGCATCTCGAAGAGCCAGCTACATATGAAACAAGAGGGGGATATCCAGGTAAGGAGACAACACCATCACATCAACAACTCACCTCTGTTCCTTCACCCTCAGAGGAAAACACTGCTGCAGCTTAGACTGGAGAGGAGGAAGAATTCTTGACAGTGAGGGTGGGGAGACACTGGCAGAGGTTGCCCAGGAAGGCTGTGGATGTCCCCTCCCTGGAGGTGTCCAAGGTCAGGCTGGATGAAGCCTTGAGCGACCTCGGCTATTGGAGGGTGTCCCTGCCCATGGCAGTGGGGCTGGAACTGGATGGTCCTGAAAGTCCCTTTCAACCCAACCCATTCTGTCATTCTATGATAAAACTGTGAGCACTAAGTGACAAATGTTAGTGACTAGAGGGTGGCAGAAGTGCTGTGCTTACTTAGCTCAATTCATAGGACAACTAAAGAGTTAAGTTTCCAAAAAAAAGAAAGTATTTGAGTATATCATTACCAAATCTTACATAACAGACCAGGGTAACAAACTCTACTTCCACTGACTCATTCATTTAGAAGAGATGAAAGCTTCAGTCCAGCTGAGAGGCAAGGAGGATTAAATGGCTTATAATGAAAGAGTATTACACAGCTTCTTCTCAAGGGGAGGAAGAGGGGTGCAAGAAGTTCTGTGTATCACTACCCAGATTCTGTTGTGTAGTTCAGACATTTTCTGGTAAGGAGACCTAGCTTTGGACTGCAGACAATAGTTCATTGCCACTTCAGCACAGCACAACACAGCAGCCTACAACTATGTTACTCCAGGCCACTTGAGAACAGTCACTTCCAAGTGATGGTCAGAACTGACACTTGGGCCTAACTTTAGTGAAAAGGATAAGAAAAAAGTAAAATATTCTTTCACTGTTGAGCTGTTACTTGAAGTATTAATTAGGAGTGAAGATTGAAACCACTCAAGATGCCTTCTTAGGAAAAATGAGCCAAGGGCAAGAACCATGGTAAGAAGCAGGTTAAGAACCTGGATTGATTGCACTTTTCCTGTGTGTTTTGAGAGCTGGGTTAATGTGGTCAGCCTCATTTGGGGCAGGTCTACAGAGCGTATCAGTCCAAGACTTCTTGTGTAACACACACTTGAGATGTGTCTCTACAAAGTTTCAATATCACTGCTTAAGGCCACAGACTACAAATAGACATTATCCCAACAACAGGAGCCTGGAAACAACTCAAAAGGAGGGTCTGTAAAAGCAGCATCTGAATGCAATCTAGCACAAGAGCTAGAACCTAGCAAGGGAACAAGAAACTAACACCACACAGAAACAAGATCCCCTGCAGAACTGCCTTGTTCTATCAACTTCTGCAAAGGAGCTCAGTTTTCTACCACCTGTAAACCCCAGGCTGGCCACCTGCCAACTTAGATGGAAGCATTTGAAAAGAGATTGTTGTTGTTGTTAGCACAAACTGCCCCTGCCAAGGTGAAACACAGCAGGGCTAAGTAGTACACCTGCTACACCAATGCTCTGCTATCAGCTGCCACCCAGTTCAGGCATTACACCCAGGTGAGTTGCATCACCTGAGCAGTTTCAAATAGGGGATAAGAAACATTTAGGTCTGTGCTTTAAGTTCAGTTATGGCAAGCTGTCCTCAAGGGCAGGACAAGTCCATAAGATGATGGGAACAGGAGAAAGGTCATAGAAAAACTAGAGTGAAGAAGCACTAAAAGCTTGTCCTGAAAGCTCCTCCATATCAGTAAAGTCTTTCTGCTGGCACAGGATTGCAGTCAAGGTTGCCATAGGATCTTTAACAAGTAAGTGAAAACAAACCACATCATCTCCTCAGTCATGTCCAATGATGGGACAAGGAGCAATGAGTGGAAGCTCAAGCAGAGGAGGTTCCATGTGAACAGGAGGGAAAAATTTGTCCCTGTGAGGGTCACAGCCTTGAGGCAGGCTGCCCAGAGAGGTTGTGGAGCCTCCTTCCCTGGAGACATTCCAAACCCACTTAGCTGTGTTCCTGTGTGACCTGCCCTGGGTGATCCTGCTCTGGCAGGTGGGTTAGACTGGATGATCTCTGGAGGTCCCTTCCAACCCCTACCTAGCATTCTGTGATCATTGCCTCCCTAACCTACACAGGATTTTGCAACAGGCCTTGGTCCTCAGTGCACATTGAAGAGGCTGGCAACAGTGTTGTTCAGCTCTGCTACCTCCTCTGGGGTGGTGTTCAAGGGAAGCCCCCCAGCCCACACTCCTTGCCAGCAATTAAACCAAAGTAGAGAGTCATGACTGTCGTGGACCTGATCACAGAATGTTAGGCATTGGATGTGACCTTGGATCTTAGAGCTCTTTCCCAGCCTCAACGACTTTGTGACTTAGGTCACAGGATAGGCAGCACTTCAGCTGCACTCTAAGGGTCCTGCTCAGAGTGCCCCAAGTCTTTGCAGCAGGGAATGTTACCTGTTTCTCCCTGAAGGAACGTTTGGTTTTTGTCCTGACACTCTGGCTGTATCTCATCATCATGAAGTTCTTGTTTTTCTTCTTCTCTTTGTTGGAAGAGCTGGCAAATGGGTTAATTCTGGTCTTCTTTTTCACAAATTCCTTCCTGTCTGTCTTTCCAGCCTAGAACAGAGAGTGTAACAAAAACAGGGGGTCACTTTCTTTTCCCTACAGTTAACATCAGCTGCTGACAGGAACCAGCCCAGGTTCAGTGACCTTCTGTGTGTGCCACATGCACTCTTCCATGGCAGCTGTTTGAGTCACAGTGACAACTGGCTGTGTCTTTTATTGTCACCTGTCATCTTACAGTTGCAACCCCACCAGCTTCTGCTGGAGACAAACCCAAGCCCAAATGCAGAGAGAGGCTATGGAATGGCCTTGTTCCTCACCATGGCAGTTGCCAGTCTGGTCTCCTTGTCTGATTTAGGCTTCTTGTGCAGGTGTTCGATATCTCTAAGTGAAAGCAACTCTCCCCTGCACACAAAAACACAACAAAAAGGCCATCACACAACTTCACCTGGCAAGAACCAGATGCCCTCTTGACCCTTGGTCTCTCAAAGGTCCTACCTGCCCTCCTCCTCTTCATCATCTATGTCAATAGTTTTCCTCTTTGCAGACTTGCCAGGCGCAGCATTGACCTCTTTGGAAAGCTGGGCCAGGCGTATTTTGTGGAAGTCCTCTTGAGTGAGCAGCCTGCTCGTGCTGACTGCTGCAGCTTTGGCTTTTCGTTCCTCCATGGGCATGCTTTTCACCTTCTCTGCCTTTGGGAGAGCAGCACAGGAGTCACCCAGAGCTCTGAAACCATCTCTGTGCCACAGTCTATGACCCTCGCCTCCCAAACACCTAGCGTGGGGCAGTGCTGTTGGGGTCCTTCCTCTTCTAACAGTACATGGTGGATATGAGATCAAAGCACATCCACTCCATAGAATGGGAAGGTTGGAAGGGACCTCAAGGATCAGCCAGTGCCAACCCCCTGCCATAGGCAGGGACACCTCCCACTAGTGCAGGTCACTCAAGGCCTCCTCCAACCTGGTCCTGAACACCTCCAGGGAGGGAGCAGCCACAACCTCCCTGGGCAACCTGTGCCAGTGTCTCACCACCCTCACTGCAAACAACTTCCTCCTAACATCCAGTTTCAGTCTCCCCTCTGCCAGTTCAAACCCATTCCCCTTGTCCTGCCATTCCCAGCCCTTGTCAATAGTCCCTCCCCAGCCTTCCTGGAACCCCCTTCAGATACTGGAAGGTTACTCCAAGCTCTCCTGGAAGCCTTCTCTTCTCCAGGCTGCGGAGCCCCAACTCTCTCAGCCTATCCTCATAGCAGAGCTGCTGCAGCCCTCTGAGCATCTTTGTGGCCTCCTCTGGACCTGCTCCAACAGTTCCTGTGCTGGGGGCTCCAGAACTGCACACAGGACTCCATGTTTCAGAAGGAATAAAAGCACCCAAATGTCACAGCTTGGACAGAGTTTAACACTAGGACAGAACTGCCCCCACCTCTCCCCTCACTCTGCCATCATGTTTGTTCCAGCACAGCTGACAACTTTGGCCTTATTCTGATCAAGTTACTCCACAGCCCTGTTTAGGTACAGGGCAAGAACACCTGGTCTGCTATAGAATTCATTTTATCTGGGGTAGAAAACACTTAGAACTTACTACTTCTTGCTGCTCCTCATCTGAGGAGTGAGGCACATCAATCCACTCTCCATCTTCATCCTCCTCACACAGACTAGCACTTTCCCATCCATCTGCCCAAGGGAAGAAGTGCACAGAGCTATTAATACAGATCCTGCTTTTCTGCTTGAGCTCCAGGTTCTTAGGAGCATTCACACAAGGGAATGAAATACTATTTGGCTTCTTTAAAAGTAATCTTTCAGACATACAACAAAAAAAAGGGGTTTTTAGGAGTCAACTGAACACATGAAATTTCATAGCCATACAGTATCTGCCCCTCTGCATTTCCATCCCTCAATGTCTGTATCAAACTAGCACAGTAACAAACCTCAAACTGCACTTCAAGGACTGCTTCAGAAGGGCTCAGGCTGGGACTTCACAGGTCATCTAACTCTAACCTCCCCACCACAGGCAGGGACACCTCTTGACTAGACTCAGCTGCTCAAGGCCTCATCCTGCCTGGCCTTGAACACCCCCAGGCAGGTTACCCAGAAAGGCTGTGGCTGCCTCCTATTCCAGAACCTAGCCACCCTCACACTGAAGAGCTCCTTCCTCAGATCCAGTCTCCCTCAGCTTCAAACCATTCCCTCTTGTCCTGTCTCTAGACACCCTCATGCAAAGCCTCTCTGCAGCCTTCCTGCAGGATCCTTTCAGCTGCTGGAAAGCAGCTCTAAGGTCCTCCTGATGCCTTCTCTCCAGGCTGCACACCCCCAGCTCCCTCAGCCTGTCCTCATCGCAGAGGTGCTGCAGCCCTTGGATCATATTTGTGGCCTGCTCTGTTCCCACTCCAGCAGCTCTGTGTCACCCTCCTGCTGGGGACACCAGAACCAGAGGCAGGATTGGAGGTGAGGTCTCAGCAGAGCAGAGCCAAGGGGCAGAATCCCCTCTCCTGCCCTGCTGCCCACCCTCCTCTGGCTGCAGCCCAGCACACAGCTGCCTGCTGGGCTGAATGAGGGCACTGCTGGCTCCTTGGGAGCTTCTCAGCAACCAACACCCCCAAGGCTTTTCCTTCAGGACTGCTCTCAACCCAGTCTACACCCAGCCTGGATTTAGCCCAACCCAGCTGCAGCAGGCCCAACCCAGTGCAGCACCTTGCACTTTGACTGGATGAACCTCATGCAGTTGGCACTGACCTACTTCAAGCCTGTGAAGATCCTTCTGAATGTCACTTCTGCCCTCAAGTGAGCCACCTGCACCACACAGCTTGGTGTCATCAGCAGACTTGCTGAGGGTGCACTCAAAATGGCCAAACAGATGTTCAAACCATGCAACACTTGAGCAGGCAACAACATGCCTGAGCATCCAGTTTGATGTTCAGGTAAAGAATCTTACTGACAGCAATGCTCAAAGAAAGAAGTGTCAAAGGAAAGTGCCAACCTTCTTCTTGGGTTCCTCCCTTTTCCTTTTGACCCTCCACATCCAGTACTTCTGCTCCTGGAATGTAATCTTTGGCATCCAGTTCTCCATATTCATGGATCCTGGCTTCCAAGGAGGCCTCAGTGGGCTTGCCCTGTACATTAAAGCACAAGTTAAAGCCATTCTCCCCACGAACAGATCTGGGGGAAGAGGAGCTTGGCAGGTGGAAATAAGATGAAATAAGAGGTCTTCAGTTACTAAAGGCTCTAGGAAGGCAGCTGAGCTTCTGTGGCATGACCCTTCTGTCAGGGCCTCTGGTGAATCTGAGCTAAGAAAAACCTTGAATGCACACCACAGCAAAAAGCAGCAAGGGGAAGAACTCAGGCATGGTTCCAGCTCACTGAGTCAAGAGGCCATGAGCCCAGTGCTCAGTTTTGAGCCTGTCAGCCAGTTCACAGTGAATAAAGCAGCACTCACCCTGAATTTCTTCTGCAGCATCTCTGGGTTCAGAGAACGGAAGAGGTGTATCAAGGTCCTGGCAGACATCATCACATCTACCCAGAGGAGAGTCAGGAGTGAGCACAGAACAGCAGAAATCAGAGCAAACAAAACCCACTCCATCAGCATTTACACCTGCTCATGCCTTTTCTGAGCTACAGCTCCCACATTTCTCCAAGGTAGGCTCCAGCTCAGCCTTAGAGCTAAAACTTTAACAAACGATTTTACCATCTCTGGTTTTGTCACTTCCTCTGCCACAATTTCCTTTGACTGTTGTCTCATGTGTGCACTCAAAATACAGAGAAATGCACCAGAGACTGAAAATGAGGTCTCTCAGCCCACAAAAATAACTAAAACTTCACTATTCTGAAAGCTGTAATAAGGAGCAAATGACACAGGAGAAGATTGAAGCCACATCTTACTTTTATTTTTATGAGTCTTGTACTGAACGAGGTCTTGGAGCAGATCTTCAGTCATGGCTAATGGACACCTTGCAGTGATTTCTTTTATTGCATTGATTCTGAGAAATTGGAAGTGAGTAATTATTATTCCTGGAAGTGAAGAGCACAGCTGGGAGAGACTCCCACTGGCCCAGTGACAGGCTGAATTATCTGCAACAGCACTTAAGACAACATTTACAGTAACAGGAGAACATCACAAAACTCTCCAGACCATGCTTCTCCAAACCCCTCCATCTTTGACCTGTACTCTACTCTTCAGCTCATTTGTCTGATCCTAAGCCTCAAAATCCTGGGTCTGGACTGAAGTATGGGTCCAGGAAGAAAAAAAAAAAAGCCAAACCCACCACCACCAAATGATAAAACCAAGAAACAGCTTTTAAACCAGCCATGAACTGCCAACAACAAGGGAAGTTTAAGCTGAGACATTAAGGAGACCTTAGAGTAGCCTTCCAGGATCTGAAGAGGGCGACAGGAAGGCTGGGGAGGGACTATTGACAAGGTCTGGGAATGGCAGGACAAAGGGAATGGGTTTGAAGTGGCAGAGGGGAGATTGAAAGTGGATGTTAGGAGGAAGTTGTTTGCAGTGAGGGTGGTGAGACACTGGCACAGGTTGCCCAGGGAGGTTGTGGCTGCTCCCTCCCTGGAGGGGTTCAAGGCCAGGTTGGAGGAGGCCTTGAGTGAGCTGTGCTAGTGGGAGGTGTCGCTGCCTATGGCAGGGGGTTGGAACTGGATGAGCTTTGAAGTCCCTTCCAACCTTCCCATTCTATGTTATCCTAACTTAATTGAAGCAGGTTCTTCAAAGCATAACATGGGTGACAGGAATAAGTTTCAGGTGATTAAGAAAGAAAACTCTTTCCACATTCAGAAATGCTTCCACTTGTAAGCTTCTGTACTCACCCTACAGTCATGACCTCCCCAGAATTCTTGTCAGTGACAAAGTTGTTGGCAATGGTCATTAACACTGACTGGATAATCTGGAAAGAAGGACAAAGGCTTAGTGCATGGCTAAGGAACTTGTGAAAATGGTTGCACTTCAGGAACAAAGCAGCCAAAACCACCACCAGCTTCTGAAGACAAAGGCTCTGCCCAGATCCCCTTTCCCCCTCCTCTCACAAATCAACTCAGTTCCATTTCCACACCACCCAGCTGCAGCACTGACCTCGGGTGGGACAAGCTGATGGGAAGCCTGGGCAGCAAACAGGAGAATCTTTGTCACTTCTGGAAGACAATGGAAGAAGATGCCAGAGTCCATTGCTGCAGCTCACTCTGGCTAAATACCCACCAGCTAACTCAAAGCTGCTCAGATGAAGCCTCAGAGCCCCCTCAGCCTGGATTTATTTGGGTGAATTGTTCCTCCTCTTTCGCCAAGCATTAGGAACTCATCTGGTCTGCACCCCAGCAGCAGTGCAGGCTCCCAAGAGCTAGCTAAGAGAAAGAAGTGCTCTAGAAATGGGGCTAAGCAGCAGTAAAACAAGGCAGCACATGGCAGTCATGTACTGCTCAGCTGTTCAGGATCTGCAAGGAACCAGGGACTTGGATTTTATTCCACTGCTGCAGTTACTCAAACACTCAGTTAAAGAGCAGAGTGCACAAAGCTTCCATCTAACTCCAAAGCACTTTGCACTTCTGGCACTCAAGGCCTTTTTCTTCACCCACACTCTGGACTATTCCTGCTTCCTACCATGCTATGGCTTCTTTCTTACCACACCACTTCCAAGAACTGACTGTACTTGTGGCACAATGGACACCTACTAGCAGCTACTCACCTCTCTGATGGGGCTGTAGGAACCTCTGAAGAAAGGGGTAGAAATTAAAGAGAAAAAGCTGTAGGAAAAGAAGTTGAAGAGATGAGAATCACAGAATGAAGCAGGTTGGAAGAGCCCTCCAAGCTCACCCAGCCCTAGCCAATCAACCAGACCATGGCACTAAGTGCCCCATCCAGGCTTGTCTTGAACACCTCCAGGGACAGCGACTCCACCACCTCCCTGGGCAGCCCATTCCAATGCCAATCACTCTCTCTGCCAACAACTTCCTCCTAACATCCAGCCTAGACCTCCCCTGGCACAGCTTGAGACTGTGTCCCCTCCTTCTGTTGCTGGGTGCCTGGCAGCAGAGCCCAACCCCACCTGGCTACAACCTCCCTTCAGGTAGCTGCAGAGAGCAATGAGGTCTGCCCTGAGCCTCCTCTCCTGCAGGCTGCACACCCCCAGCTCCCTCAGCCTCTCCTCACAGGGCTGTGCTCCAGGCCCCTCCCCAGCCTTGCTGCCCTTCTCTGGACACCTTCCAGCACCTCAACATCTCTCTTGAATGGAGGGGCCCAGNTTCAGCTACTCTCTCCCAGCATCCCCAGGTCCCTCTCTGCCTGGCTGCTCTCCAGCCACTCTGTCCCCAGCCTGTAGCACTGCTTGGGGTTGTTGTGGCCAAAGTGTAGAACCCTGCACTTAGCCTTGTTCAGTCTCATCCCATTGCCCTCTGCCCACCCATCCAGCCTGCCCAGGTCCCTCTGCAGAGCCCTGCAACATATCCACAGCTGCTCCTAACTTGGTGTCATCTGCAAACTCACTGATGCTGGACTCAATCCCCTTGTCCAGATCATCAATAAAGAGATTGAATGGGACTGTGCCCAGCACTGATCCCTGGGGCACACCACTGGTGCCAGCTGCCAGCTGGATGTGGCACCATTCACCACCACTCTCTGGGCCTGGCCCTCCAGCCACTTCTTGACCCATTTCAGAGTGAATCTGTCCAAGCCAGGAGCTGCCAGCTGTGCCAGCAGCTTGCTGTGGCAGAGGGTGTCAAAGGCTTTACTGAAGTCCAGGCAGTTTCCTGTCTTCTGAGATGACCTCCTTAGACTGCTAAATTGTAAGCCAATTGATACAGCCTTGCTCTCCCAATGCCCTGGGGTTTACTGCATGGCACTCTCTCCTGTCTTGGGTTTCACAGACATGGAGATGAGGAAAGGACTTGTTACAAGGGGATAGAAGGCTCCATCCCAAGCTTTGTCAATTCCAGAACTCTCATTTTCTGGAGGCATGAGGGCCAGAGCACAATCATCATCAGACCATTCTTAACCAGGAGCATGTACCTCATGTATTCCCACCAGCCTAGATATTAGGTCCATGAGCATCATCTTCACTTCAAACCTTTCTTTACAGCTCTCCAGCTGCTTCAGCAGTTTCTCTGCAAAGTCTAGAAGAGGCAACAGGAGGTTTGTGGGAGAGCACAACACAGAACTGGGGTTAGGTTAAGAAAAGCAGCTTGTTTCCATAGGCTTTTTAAGCCCTGGGGCCCTCACACAGTAAGAGGTGGCCACAGCATTTCTCCCAAGGGGTCATCTTTCTTCTCACATGCTGAGAAGGTCTGCAATGCCCAGATACTCACTACAGCAGACAGAGCAAGTCAAGTGGTATTAGACTAGTAAAGGAATATCATTTTTTAAGCCAAGCTATAGCAAACTACTCCCTCTTCACCCAATCAAAGCCTTTGCACATACAAGAAGCAGGAAGCCTCATCCTGATCAGTAGCAACCTGGAGCAGGTGATTTAACTTTCTTCTTTCCTTGCTCTTCTGCAAGTGTTCTGCCACAACCAGCACAACAAAGACTGATCTCACTCTTCTGAAGTGCTAAAGAAACTGCAGGCTGGAGCACACTGCAGATGCCACAGTGTCACAGCCACATCTCTTTGCCCCTTCCATTCTCCTGTCAGGGTTGCCTCTAAGCCTCAGTGCTTGGGATCATTATCAATAAGACAAAAATGCAACACAGGCTCACCTTGGGGATCATGGATCAAGTGAATTGCAGAGAAGTTGAACACCTCTGGCTTGCTCTTCTTCTTCTGTTTCTGCATGGCAAAAAAAAAAAAAAGGGACATACTGTGTGCAGTTCTGGAGCCCCCAGCACAGGAAGGACAGGGAACTGTTGGAGAGGGTCCAGGAGGCAGCCAGGAAGGTGATCAGAGGGCTGCAGTAGCTCTGCTGTGAGGACAGGCTGAGAGAGTTGGGGCTCTGCAGCCTGGACAAGAGAAGGTTTCCAGGAGACCTTAGAGTAGCCTTCCAGGATCTGAAGAGGGCCTACAGGAAGGCTGGGGAGGGACTATTGACAAGGTCTGGGAATGGCAGGACAAGGGGCAATGGGTTTGAACTGGCAGAGGGGAGACTGAAAGTGGATGTTAGGAGGAAGTTGTTTGCAGTGAGGGTGGTGAGACACTGGCACAGGTTGCCCAGGGAGGTTGTGGCTGCTCCCTCCCTGGAGGTGTTCAAGGCCAGGTTGGAGGAGGCTTTGAGTGACCTGTGCTAGTGGGAGGTGTCCCTGCCTATGGCAGGGGGTGGAACTGGCTGATCCTTGAGGTCCCTTCCAACCTTCCCATGCTATGATTCCCAAGAAGCTGCAAGGCTTCAAGCTGCTGACTACCCTTCTTCAGTGGGGCAGTTTGGTTTTAACAAGTATCACTTAGGTGGCTAAATAAGGGGCAACAACAGGAGTTCTGCACTTAAAGGATTAAGGCAAAGAGCTGGCAGGTCAGAGGCCTCCCTCCTCACCTTGAGGACCTTCATGGCCTTCTCCAGCTTCTTCTTGCGCTTGGTGGTTTTCTTGTTGGTTCCATAGCGCACCAGCAGGTCTCTGGCTGTGGGCACATCATCCTGGAGAAAGAAAGGAGGAAAATAAGCCTCAGGTGGTATCAGGCTTTAAGAGGGAATCAGAGAAAGACAAAAGATGAATATTTTTCAGGATTAGGTACTGAAAGATTTCCCTCTTCAATTGCATCAGAGGAAACTGTCAGCCTCCTGAAGGTACCTGAAGGGTGTTTGCATGTGAACAGGAAGCAGAACACAAAGGAAAAGAAACAAAAGAGAACAGCTAAAACTAAACCAATTCATGAGGTGAAAGCCTCTTCCCACAAGTCTACATGACACATCTCACCCATCATGTGTTCATGAGCCAGACTAAGAGTCCCTGCTTAGGTCAACTGCTGCCTTCACAAGAGGAGGACAGCAAAGGAGCTCTGAGCATTGTCTCAGGCAAGACAGCCAAGGCATCCTGCTCTAAGGACCAAGCTGTCAAAAGCACTGAACTTGGGATGTAGAAACTCATGGAGGAAACGAGATGGAAAGCTAAGAGCAGCAGACAGCAGTAGTCACCAGGATGTGAAACCTGTGACAGTCTGAAGGAGGCAGAGGAGAAGATTTAATCCCAACACCCACCTCAGATTCTGAGTCACTGTCTTGTTTCTCATCTTCATCTTTCCCAAGAAAGAACTTCAAAGCAGCAACTAATACCTGATAAGCAAAGAAAGCTTATGTAGGATAGGACAAACAAGGGCACTCAACAGCCTTACATCCACACCTGAGCTTCTTCAAAACTCTCCTAAAGGAAAGCAAATTACAGGCTGAAAGCTGCAGGTGTTTTACAGACAGGCAAGTTTTGTTGCCCATCCTCAGAGGCACAAACAGCATCAAAAAGCAGCTGGGCTTCCACTGTGCCCAGAGCAAGCTTAAAGACAAATTCTCCTCCCATCATTCTGCAAAGCAAGTTCACAGAATCATTAAGGTCAGAGAAGACCTTGAAGGTCATCGAGTCCAGCTGTAACCCAATGCAACTGCAGGGATTCTGTCCTCACCTTTGTCACTTTGGAGAAGCAGGCAGTTGTGATGACATTCACTGTCTTAGCATCATTCCTGCAACAAAACAAACCACCTCTTCACTTGGCTTGGCAGCTTCAAGTTATTCCTGGACTCCTATTTAAGTCACTGTCCCCTGTGTTACATGGAGTGGCTACCCCATGAAGAGGGCACTGACTTGAGCCTGCCAGACCTACCAAATATTCCTCCTGTAAAGTTCAATCATCACATCCAGCGAGATCTTGGCAGCAGTGGGGTTGCTGTCCCTCAGCATAGTGTACATGAAGTTCTGCAGTGTCTAAGAAAGAAGGTTTGGAACATCCATTAGAGGTTTTTCACAGCCTCGGGAGGTTAAACTGAAGCTTAGCTGAAAGCTGAACTACTTACTGTGTTCACTTTGTTGTTTTTGTGTTTAGCATTGACATTCTTGATGTCAGACACAATGTGAGTGTACAAAGTCTGTGAAGAGAGACATCAGGGAGTGAGCTACACAAACTATGCAGAAAACAGAATCACAGAATGGCTCAGGTTGGAAGAGACCTCAGAAATCATCTACTCCAACCTCCCCACCACAGGCAGGGACACCTCTCAACTAGACTCAGCTGCTCAAGGCCTCATCCAACCTGCCCTTGAACACCCCCAGGCAGGAGGCAGCCACAACCTCCCTGAGCAGCCTGTGCCAGAGTCTCACCCCCCTCACACTGAAGAGCTTCTTCCTAGGATCCAATCCAACCCTGCTCTCCCTCAGCTTCAAACCATTCCCTTTGTCCTGTCTCTAGACACCCTCAAGCAAAGTCTCTCTGCAGCCTTCCTGCAGGATCCACTCATCTATTGGCAGGCAGCTCTAAGGCCCCCCTGGAGTCTTCTTTTTCCCAGACTGAACAACCCGAGCTCCCTCAGCCTGTCCTCATAGCAGAGGTGCTGCAGCCCTTGGATCATCTTTGTGGCTCTTCTCCAAAATTTAGGCACTAAAATCAAGACCACATGATCACCATCAGTGTTTCTCTAGGTTACAGCTAGAAAACCAACAAGAATTTATCCCCTAACATCTCAAGTGCTTTTTCTGGCACATTTAGGAAGCAGACTTAATTCACAGCAAGGCAGGGCATAATTTACCATATAAAGGCATCAATTAACCATCTACAACACTGCTCAAAAATCATCCTACCCCTGCTTCATTCAGTCATGGCCTGATGGCCACCTCAGTGGAGACACAAAGCAAATAGCTCCACTTCCACAGCACAAAAACCTGCAATGCAGCTTTAGCTAGCAACTGCTTTAAGTTTAGTTGTTTTCCTCTCACAAGGAATTCACTTAGGCCTGCTCTGGCAAGCAACTTCATTATGGTTTCCACCTGCAGACACCTCCCAGCTGCTCAACTCCAATGGCAAGACAGACTGCACAGTAAAGGTGTTGACAGCATCATGCTTTGCTAGTAACCAAACAGATCTGCCTTGCTTCTAGCAGCACCAGCTGCTCCAAACCCACAGCTGCATTAAAATCCCTTCTTTTGTAACCAATGATGGGACACAGCTCACCTTTCGAAGCAGCTTATCATGGCACCGCAGCAGCTGGAAGAACAGCTCCAGCAAACTCGTTGGGGTGATGAGGTTCTTGTTTCTTAGCAGGATCAAAGCTTTGCAGAAGGTCTGTAAGGGAGAAACAGGAGTCAGAACCCAAACTTCATCCATTGGCCGGGTTAGACACAAACCACAGCTCTGCACTTACATGCAAAGGGCATATGGTGACCTTACTGTGGCCTTGCAGCATCTTAAGGGGGCTACAAGAAAGCTGGGGAGGGACTCTTTAGGCTGTCATGTAGTGATAGGACTGGGGGGAATGGAACAAAGCTAGAAATGGGTAGAGTCAGACTGGATGTTGGGAAGAAGTTGTTCAGCACGAGAGTGGTGAGAGCCTGGCACGGGTTGCCCATGGAGGTGGTGGAAGCCTCATCCCTGGAGGTGTTTAAGGCCAGGCTGGCTGAGGCTGTGGGCAGCCTGATCCTAGGGTAGGGGGTCCCTGAGTATGGCAGGGGGGTTGGAACTGGATGATCCTTGTGGTGCCTTCCAACCCTGGCTGATTCTATGACTCTATATGGTAACCGAAGGAGGTGCTCTGCCTCAAACACCTTTCTCTGGGGTTCTCACCATGCGCAGGTCTGCGTCCAGGACCGTGTGGTGATAGGAGAGAAACTCTTTCAGCTGCTGGGGAAAGCTGGCCATGTGGTCCGGGTAGCAGTGGGCGACCTGGGCAGAGATACATGTGGCTGAACTCTCTGGTAGAAGCCTGGGGTCAGCTAACCCGCCTGGGAAAGTGCTGCCCTTACCTGTGCCAGGAACATCACCTGTTCAGCCAGGTCCTTACTGGGCTTGTCCGGCTGGAAGGTGAAAATCTCCACATGGGACTGGTAGTGGTGGTACTGCTGGAGGAACTGAGCACACAGAGGGACGGCTGCTGAGCGGCACAAACAGCAGCCAGCCCCCTACACCCGCAGCCGCCTCGCTCCCACCCCAGCGCAGTCCGAGCCCTCCCCCCGGCTCCGCACCTCCTCGGTATAGGAGGTGGGGTCCCGCTTGATGAGGTTCTGCAGCTGCGGCAGGTTGCTGGGCAGCTTGTTTCCTTGGCGGCCCGACATGATGGCTCCGAAGCGGGCCCGCCGGGAACACGCGAGCGATCAGCGGCGCGCCGCCATCTTGGACCGCCCCTCACCGACGGGCGCCGCCGAGGGACAAACCTCAGTGAGAGAGGCGCGGCCTGCAACAGCGTCCCCGTGTGGCGCGGCGGTAGCTGCTCCCTCACAACAGGGAAAGCGCTCACAAAACAGCTCCTCGCTGCCGTCACTCCCTGCCTCCCGCCTGCCCTGTCAAAGGTAAAGGCAGTAGGAGCGAAATTTAGCCAACAGCTCTTCCTCTTCTGAGGTTCTCCGATGGATTCTCACCTCACTTGCATCACGTCGCTCCCAACGCAACGGCAGTCCTCAAAAAACTCCTTTACCCAGCGTGCAAAGTCAATGAACACAAAGTTATTTCTGTTCTGCAGAAATGGGTATTAAACCATAACTCACAAATCCAGCACACCAGGAGCTCCCACAGCACAACTCAAGAAACTCTGTATGAGTGGCTGCTTAGTTTTACATCACATCGTCATTAATATATTCCATTAATTACCGAATTCACTATGTTAAAGTGGTTGCACATCTAAATTCTTCTAGAGGTAGGAAGTTTAGCACTAAACCCACCGTAGATTATGTAGCAGGCACCTCATGTTTTTATCTTTGTCCAAAGCTGCCTGAGCCAAGACTCCCCCTGCTGAAAAGCTTTACATTATGGTGTTTTAAACACCACAAGCAGCTGTAAAAAGCAATATATTTTTTACTTAGGAGCAAGCACGCAGACTTAACACAGCTACAAAACCATGATAATAGCTCATCTAAAAATCAGGCTGACTTTCTATCAGCAGAAAAAAAAAATAAACCTAAATGTAAGAAGCCAGTTAAAAACTAAAAGCCTAGTAAAAGGCTTCACACAACTTTTTTAATGCCCTTAAAGTAAAAGGAAAGACTAAATGAAGCAGCTGCCCAGGGTGAGCTTTTATATCCTAAGCCCTTCCCCTCCTGCATTCTCACTGGTCTGATTTCCACAAGCTAATTAAGCCAGGAATGCTTAAATTTAGGTGGGAAAGCCTCACTTTTTCTTGTGTATTTGGAGGATGTGAATGTTCCTGGTGTGGTTACTTGGGGTATTTTTAGTAGCTACTAAACAGGAATTAGAGAGGCAGTTGTTGGCATTATAGAGAAAGCATTTAGGGTTTCTTTGCTTTATTTTTTGCAGGGAATTGGTCCTCCTGGACTTGATTCTTGCATTTCTTTAGCTGCTAAAAAACATGTAGTGCTTTTTTGTTTTAAGCTAAAGCCTAACACAAATATTTATTTCTAGACTCATAAATTATCTGTGAGCTGAGATGTAGTAGCCATATTTTGTTCAACGAAGTTGGAGGATGTTGGAGCCACGGCCTTGCAAAAATGCTCACTCGTTTGCGGCTCTAGTGAGAGAAGAGCAATCCCTGTTGTCCGCTGCTGTAAAGCGACCTAGATGGCACCACAGGATTTCAGTCCTAGCTTGGCTCGCAGGTACGTTCCGCTGCTGCAGCGCGGCTGTATTGAACCTCCTGGGCTGCAGCCAGAGGAGTGTGGGCAGCAGGGCAGGAGAGGGGATTCTGCCCTTTGGCTCTGCTCTGCTGATAGCTCAGCTCCAGTACTGTCTCCAGTTCTGGTTTCCCCAGCATTAGAGGGACACAGAGCTACTGGAGTGAGTCCAGAGGAGGCCACGAAGATGATCCAAGGGCTGCAGCACCTCTGCTATGAGGACAGGCTGAGGGAGCTGGGGTTGTGCAGCCTGGAGAAGACTCCGGGAGACCTTAAAGCTGTCTGCCAATGCCTGAGTGGATCCTGCAGGAAGGCTGCAGAGCCTTTGCATGAGAGTGTCTAGAGACAGGACAAGGAGGAATGATTTGAAGCTGAGGGTTGGATTGGATCCTAGGAAGAAGTTCTTCAGTGTGAGAGTGGTGAGGCTCTGGAATAGGCTGCTCAGAGAGGTTGTGGCTGCCTCCTGCCTGGGGGTGTTCTAGGGCAGCTTGGATGAGGCCTTGAGCAGCTGAGTCTAGTTGAGAGGTGTCCTTGCCCATGGCACCGGGGTTGGAGTAGATGATCTCTGAGGTCCCTTCCAACCTAAGCCTTTCTGTGATGATGATGAAGGGAGTAAGGTTTTTGCAACTCAGTTTATAAAGTTCAAAGCCAGTATGTCCTGCAGAGTAACCAGGGACAGCAAACCTTGCTCCTGCTTTACTGCCCTGGTGTTTCAAGCAAGGACTCAGCCTGATGTGACTTGCTGTTGGTTCAAGTTAATTAAAACCTAACAATCCAGAGCCAAAGGGTGGGCAGGGCTGTCAGTGTAGACTTCCCCCTCTCAGGAAAGGTGAGGGGGATGAAACTTGCTTTATTATAAAGCTGACCAGCACCTGGGGAGCCTGGAAGCTTTTTCCCTTGTCTCCAAGGGGCTGTTTGCCTAAGCTGATTTAAGCAATGCTTGTTTGCAGCCCCTTGAGAAGGCCTGTGCTTTGATTTCCTGCATGCCTCTCATAAGCAGACATGGCTGAGGTCTCATTGTCTCCTTTTGCATCTTTTTGCATGGAGGAGGGAGGAAAAAGAGGGATTTTCTAAGCTCATTTTCACAATAGCTTTGGTCTCAGTCCTCCTTAATCTTTTGCTGTTCAAAATTCATCCCTCCCAAGACTGTTTTGCCTGTAGGACAGCCACCTTGCCCATGAGTGCTTAGCACCCAAAGCACCTGTCTCAGAGGCCCTTTTTTCAGTGCTGAGGTTGACTTTTGATCTGCACATTGCCCTTCCAAGAGTGATCGAGGCAATATTTGAGTGCTTAAAGTCTGATCCTGCGCTGACTCACAGGGGCCCTGAAGCAGCTCAGTGATGTGGAGCTGATCCTAAAATCAGAAAGTGGTTCAGCCTCAATCTGTCACAGTTTCTGCAAGTATGTGGCAGTATTTCAGTCCTGGTATTTCAGGAGGCTTTGCCTGCAAGTCTAAGCAGCTATTTAGGGAGAGCTTCCAACTTTGCTGCGAAGGAGGAAAGAATGAGATTAGTGACTTGGCTTTTTCTTGCCTTCCTATGGGAGTATCACACAGAGACTGCTGCAGAAAGAGTTTATTTCATGTTTCACTAAGACAGCTACAGTTATGGGGACAAGGTGGGTGGGATGCTGGTTTGCTCATCTCAGAACAGCCTCAGGCTTTAAAATCAGCTTTTGGCAGCAGTGAGGAACATCCCAGGGGTGCTGCTGGACACCTTATGCACTCCTATGGGCAGTGTCTCTGTAGGCAGTACCAAATGTGACACGCTGAAATGTCAGGGCAAATGCAGAATCAGCTCCTCTGCATGGGGAGGGTTTCTTGTTTGATGAAAAAAGGATTCAGTCCTCCTTTCAGAGGCTAATTATGCTCCTGCTCTAGCAACTGAGTCCCCTTCAGGGAATGTCTTGAAGCCTTAAAAGCCAAGTGAGGAATGAGAACAGAAATTTGAGCCAACTTGAGTTTTTTAATCACTGGAGTGGAGAGCAGGGGTGGAAGAAGGCTGCAGAATCAGTAAGTAGGCATGGGAAGGGAAGCACCTGAGCTGTCCTAGAAGAGTTTGCTATTCCTGGCACAGCTGAGGTCCTGGGAACTTTGCAAAACACTTCAGGGTAGCAACATCTTTTGATCTTGAACTGCATGAAAACTAGAAGCTTGCCATTGCCAAAGTGCCAGAAGGATCCAGAATGCTAATTGTAAAGTAACTTTGATTTCTTGGTCTCATCCTTCATCTTTTGTCCCGAGGATGGTGGTAACACAGCCTTCTGCTAATGGGACAGGTGATCAGAGGGTCTTGGGTAAAGGCTGTGCAGAAGTTTGCTTTAGGGAGGGAAGTGCTTGGACACTCCTGCCATGGCAGCCTTGCTCAGATGAAGACCCACAGACAACTGCCACAAAGATTCCCCAGTGTTGCAAACTGGTGTAGTTCCCTTAACCTCAAGGGGATTGCTGATCTCCACCTGCTGAGGGTCTGGTCTGCCTGGTGAGAACACCTGAGACCATAATGGCACTGCTGATGCGTGCTGGGGGTGTGAGAAGGGAGCTGGTGACAAGCAGGAGCTGCTCTTGGGAGATGGCACTTGTCTGGTGACATCAATATGAAGAGGCAAGTTGGCACAACTTTGGGAGCTGGGGGTTTGGACACTGCTGCCTGGTACTGCTGAGCTCTGGGTGTGTTTTGGGAGGGAACAGAGAGTGCAACAAGGCTTTGTGCAGCAGGGATCAGCAGGCATGGGGCTAATCAGCATAGCAGGAGGCCGGGGTCAGGGCTGCTTGGATGCTTCTGGTCTCGCCTTTGTAGCGGAAGGGTAAGGTTGAGGTGTAGCACTTGTCCCTGTTGTAGGTGTAGCAGGTCTCAGGCTCATCACAGAAGGTGCTCTGCTGGGCCTGGTGTATCTCACCACCCAGCTCAATCTCTACAGGGTCACACTTTCTGCAGCTGCAAGAGAAGAACAGAGCTATGGAGGTCACCACTCATTGGCTTGCCACAGAATGTGGAAGTTAGGCTCTGCAGGACACTGTGAGCCTGCCTGCCCTTCTCTACTGCCCTTCAAACACCTTTGTGAGCTGCTGAGGGCAGTGCTGCAGGGGAGGTTAAGCCTTAGGAAATGAAGCCAGTAAATTTACTTACAGCTCAGTCATGCGGTAGACAAAAGTGGTTCTGAGTGGGGACAGGGGGTCAGAGATGTTCTCTCGAGCCTTCAGGGGCACTCTGCAAAGGAGGGAAGAGAAGCACTTGTGAGAACTGATCAACCAGGGGACTGCTGCTGTGAACAGCTCTCACTTTGCTCTTCAAGTCACTCCCATTCTGCCCCTTCTCCATTGCAAAGCCCAGGGCTGGCAGATCTTGGCTCTTTGGTGCCCTAATAGGCAACAGCCCTCCCTGGGAGGACTTCCTAAAGTGCCACTTCCAAGGGGAGAGTGGGAATAATTTGTGTTTTTCCACACTCACAGCTGGCACTTTCAGGACCTAGGCAAAGATGTTTCAGTGCTGCTTCTGTTGTGAGCCCTACCAGAACTCCTGCAGCTCTGAGCTTGCTCTGTGTTCCCAAGAGACACAGACCCTTCTGTAAGCTTTGTGTCAATAAAGAGGACAAAATCTCCTGAGCTGACATCTGCCTCATGTGGGATGAACCCTTTCTGCCAGTTCAGGCATTCACTGGGCTTCCCCAGCCTACAAACCAGCAGCCTGGCTATCAGGTCAGGAAATCCAGAGCCAGGGCCCAGCCTGATTTGAGATCAGACTAAGAGCAGAAATATTCCACTCTGCTTCTCCAGCCTGTTTTGTCAAGTTACCACTGGATCACTTCCAGCATGGATATGCTCTTTATAGCTGAAGGGACAAACACCAGACAGGTTCTTGTGAGCTAGAAGAACACAAAGCAAAAGGAAACAGTCCCAGATGCCACAGAAAACAGCCCACAGAGAATTCATCAATGCAAAGGAAAGGGAACTCCTGCAGCCCTTCACCTCCTGCTCGCCATCTCCTTGTCTGCCACTTACATGATGCGGATGTTTCTCTCCAAGACTTCTTCTTCAGGGTTTTCTTTGGAGGGGACTAACTTGGAGGTCACTGTCACACACTGACACTTGTTATTGACCAGCACATTCTCCTTGTCCTCAGAGTCCCATGGATAGCCTGCAAGCACAGGATATGCAGTCCTAGAGTCACAGAGTTACTGAGCAGTGGGGGTTGGAAGAGGCCTCTCTAGATTGAGTCCAACCCTTCTGCCAAAGCAAGGACACTCAGGGCAGGTCACACAGGAAGGCATCCAGATGGGTCTTGAAAGTCTGCACTCCACAACCTCTCTGGGCAGCCTGCTCCAGCACTCTTACAGTAGTTTCTCCTCATGTTGTGGAGCATCCTGGATTCCAGTTTGTATTGCTGAAGGACATTGGCCAGGAAATGTTTCTAGTGGCTTGCACAATCAGCCTCACAAAGCCCACAGGCAGTGGTCATTGCCCACCTGAAGCATCAGGAGGGCTTGCAGCCTGCTCCAGGGCTCCAGCACCCTCAGACCAAAGAATTTTTTTCCTTGTGTTGAGGTAAAACTTCCTGGGTTCCAGTTTGTGTCCATTGCTCCTCACCCTGCCCCAGGACACGATTGAAAAGATCCTGGCCCCTCCTTCTTGACACCCACCCTGCAGATAGCCATTAAGATGATCTCCTCTCAGGCTGCTCTCCTCCAGCCTAAAGAGCCCAAGGCCTCTCAGCCCTTCCTCATCACACAGGTGGGTCAAGAAGGAAAGCTTTGAAACATGCTCTAGCAGAAAGCCAAGTGACAGGGGAAGTCCCCTTACTGGAGGTTACCCAGTTCCTCTCTCAGGACTGGCCCAGCAGTCTGAACCCTAGTTTGGACCTGGCCTCTAAATAACCACCTCTGACCTTGCCAGAGTAGCAGGTGCATCTGTCCTAAGTGGTGTTTTGTCCTCCAGGTCCCTGAGGGAGCAGCTGCCAAGAAGCACTACAGGCCCCCCCAGCAAGAAGGCAGCTTGGTGGTGACCTGGTGTGAAAGGCCAGAGGACCTCCCAGTCCTTGCGGTTTGCAGGGGAAGGTTTGCAGACCTTTTCTTAGTCAAACAGAGACAAAACCAGCTTGGGTATGCCTGCTGCACTCTCAGCATGCTGCTCAACAGGCAACTCACCTCCAGAGCTGCTGGCCCCTGTTGCTGTGGGGTGGAAGAGATGGTGCTCAAAGCCTGCGGGAGCAGCATGTGCACCCCAAGGTGAGCTACACATCTGCTGCTTCTTAGCCACTCCTGGCAGCAGCTTCAAGCTGTCTGCAAGACCAAACAAGGGCAGCACTGATTGGCAGAGCCCCCAGGGATGGAGTCCATACTCTAGTCCAATCCCTGTTGCTCTGCTTGCTTCCTCCTTGCCAGCTCACCCCTCAGCATGAACCTTACCACAAAAAGCCTCTTTAGCTTTTGGCTCCTTGAGCCTTTTGTCTTACAGAAAGTCTCTAGCTCCTTGTCCTTCAAGACCTTCCCCTGGTGTCTCTCACTAGCAGCAATGTTGTGAGCAGTTCTTTCTAAGCCCTTAATCCACAGCCAATGTTCAAGGCAGATCCTTTTGGCTTAGGGAGTTGTCTTGGGACCTTTGGGAGCAGGCTTCAGTTCATCTTGTAAACTTCTGTTAACATTTCATGAATGTGCAGGACTTTTTTTTTGTTGTACTCTAAAAGTACTGTCCTGATTTAATTCCTTGGGTAATCCTCTTGCCTTCAGTAACCATCAAAGTTAGAGGAACTCCAAGTACATTTTTAAGTAAAATTCCAAAGCATTGGGGGGAAAAAAAGAGTTTTCTGGGCAATACTTCCATCTGTTCCCCTATAAAACCCCTCTGAGGAGGTGATTAAATACAACATTTCCTAATGTCTACAGGTTGGATTTACTGCATGATATCCTGCACTGGGATGTTCCCTCCCTTCTCAACACCAGGCTGCTCCAGAGGAGTGTGGGCAGCAGGGCAAGAGAGGGGATTCTGCCCCTTGGCTCTGCCTGCTGAGACCTCACCTCCAATCCTGCCTCCAGTTCTGTGTCCCCAGCAGAAGGACACAGAGCTGCTGGAGTGAGAACAGAGGAGGCCACAAAGATGATCCAAGGGCTGCAGGACCTCTGCTATGAGGACAGGCTGAGGGAGCTGGGGGTGTGCAGCCTGGAGAAGACTCCAGGGGTCCTGCCAGTGCCTGAGTGGATCCTGCAGGAAGGCTGCAAAGAGGCTTTGCATGAGGGTGTCTAGAGACAGCACAAGGGGGATGGTTTGAAGCTGAGGGAGAGCAGGGTTGGAGTGGATCTGAGGAAGAAGTTCTTCAGTGTGAGGGTAGTGAGACTCTGGAATTTGCTGCCCAGGGAGATTGTAGCTGCCTCCTGCCTTGAAATGTTCAAGGGCAGGTTGGATGAGGCCTTGAGCAGCCAAACCTACTTGAGAGGTGTCCCTGCCTGTGGTGGGGGAGGTTGGAGTAGATGACCTCTGAGGTGCCTTCCAACCTGAGCCATTCTAGGGTTCTATGATTTTTGACAAACACTCCTCCTTTCTCTCGAAATTCCTCCCAAAGTTTTCTCCAGGCTGCACACCCCCAGCTCCCTCAGCCTGTCCCCATAGCAGAGCTGCTCCAGCTCTTGGATCATCTTTGTGGCCTCCTCTGGACTCATTCCAGCAGCTCTGTGTCCCGATGCTGGGGACACAGGACTGGAGGTGAGGTCTGAGCAGAGCCAAGGGGCAGAATCCCCTCTCTTGCCCTGCAAAGCACTGCAGGGAGAAAAGCATGCAGGGAAGCAAGCATGCATGTCTGCTGGTTGGTGCCTCCATGTCATGAATCTGGAGCTCCTCACCACTTTTTCATCCTCAAGGCAGCAATTAAAAGCACAGAGCTGTGTGGTGCAGAAAGCCCCCGAGGTGTCCTTGCTCCCCTGAAGCATATCTGCTCGAGCAGGCTTGGAGCTTTGATCTTCTGTCAGTAACAGATGATTACCCCAAACCCCATCACTGCAATTTTCATCAGTTTTCCTTATTTCTCACCTACCTGCCACAAGGGTGATCCCCAAGGAGCCAGCCAAGGCCACGCACAGCAACAAAGAGCTCTTCATCCTGCCTCCCCTTCTTTTGAAGAACACCAGTGGGGAGCCTGTGCCTGCCTATAAGGGCGTGTGCAAATGATACAGCTACTGGTTTCCTAAAATAAACAGCCCAGCCAGCTAGCACTGCTGCTGGGGACTGAAAGTGACAGACACCTCTGCCTTTCACAGCTGGAGGGGGCAGGGGGTTGCACTGTTGCTGTGTATTTGTACCTGAGGTGATCCTGCCTTGGCAAGGAGGTTGGACTCTGATCTCTGGAAGTCCCTTCCAACCTCTCGGGTTCTGTGATTCTGTGCTCCACAACCTCCCTGGTGGTGTTCAAGGCCAGGCTGGGTGAGACCTTGAGCAACCTGGGATAGGGGAAGGTGTCCCTGC
Source organism: Semnornis frantzii (assembly GCA_013399775.1). NCBI lineage: Eukaryota > Metazoa > Chordata > Aves > Piciformes > Ramphastidae > Semnornis > Semnornis frantzii. Next base: position 31,890 of record VWYK01105401.1, on the reverse strand, counting down.
CCTGGAGCAGGATGATCTTTAAAGTCCCTTGCAACCCATTCTGTCAATCTGGGCCAGTGGCACTGTCCCACCTGGGTGTGAGGAGGAACATGTGCAGCTAGCCAAGGGGACATAGCTCTGGCTCCTAGCTTTGAGCAATCAGATGTAAAGATCTCCTGACTTATAACAACTCTCAGGCCTCAAGAGCAGGAGCCTGTTTGCAGTCCTGTGTGAAGCTGTGTGAAGGAGCTCTGTGTGTGTGTGTGTGTGTGTGTGTGTGTGAAGGAGTTGGCCTGCCCTCAGTGCTTGCAGTCAAAAGCAGAGAAGATGAGAGAGGAGGAGTAAAAGGCAGAGCCATAGCAGGTTTGTGGCAATGCTGAGCTCTTCCTCCAGCTCTGCCAGCTCATCCAGGAGCTTCTTTCCTTTTGAATGGAAAAAGGAGTCTGTGGGACTCGTGGTTTATGGCAGGTTCTGAGTCAGGTCCCAGGTAAAACTCTCTAAGGTTTGGGCAAGGAGGGGAGCACTGGTGAGAAGCTGGGATTTTTTTTGTCCCAGATTTGGGATCACTTATGTAACTCTGCCAAGTACTGCAGTGGGATCAGAGCTGTCTCTATAGTGTGTCCTTGAGTCCAGCATAGAAAAGGCCACTTTTGAAGGGATGCTCAGTCTTAGCAAAGGTCTCCAAACACCTCTTTCAGGGCACAAAAAGGGGAGGCGAAGCAGGATAGTGGCAGGGTTGTTGCACCAGTGTCCCCTGACTTTCTGCCCCTGCAGTTTCTCTCAGTTAACATCAGCAGCACCTGGAACACCTCCCCCTGTTCTCCAGCTTCTCCTTGTGCAGCAGAGCAGCAGCCCTGTGAGCAGGGCTCCCACCTTTGGCTCACCCAGAGCTGGTTGCTCTCTCACCAGGCTCTCCAGAGGCTGGTTTTTAGTCAGTGCTGCCAGCTCCTGAAAGGGCAGCCTGTCACTGTCACAGAAAGGCTTGGGTTGGCAAGAGCCTTCTTTAAGCACCCCTGCAGTGAGCAGGGAAATCTTCAACTAGATCATCTTCCAGGGTCTCTTTCTTCAGCCCTTGCTGGCTGTCCCCCTAACCCTGGAGCTGTTCAAAGACCCAGAACCTGCATCCTGAGCTTTTTTTCCTCCTAGCACAAACATGTTACCGGCAGTAGCATGATGCAATGAGCTCCTGTGTTGCATCAGCAGTGCTCACACACGAGGGTTTTCCTGAGAGGTGGTGGGAGCTGATGGGTGCAGGCCCAGCTGCTAGCAGGGCGTTGGGTTATGCCATAATTCTTCTTGGCAAACCTCATTTTCTCCCCAGGGCTCCATCTTGATGGGTGGAGCACTGCTGGATAAGGAATTGGCTGGATGGTTGTATGTAGAGTTGTGATCAAGGGCACAATGTCCACCTGGAGACCGGTGCCAAGTGGTGTCCCTCAGGGGTCAGTGCTGGCACCAGTGCTGGTGACACGGACAGAGGGCTGCAGCAGCTCTGCTGTGAGGACAGGCTGAGAGAGTTGGGGCTCTGCAGCCTGCAGAAGAGAAGGCTTCCAGGAGACCTTAGAGTAGCCTTCCAGGATCTGAAGGGGGCTCCAGGAAGGCTGGGGAGGGACTATTGACAAGGTCTGGGAATGGCAGGACAAGGGGANCCCTTCCAACCTTACCATTCTATGATTCTATGGACAGAGGACTTGAGTCTGCTTCTGGTCTGTCTCACCAAGCTGTGCTGATATAACAGAGGTAAAATCCAAGCAGAGGCATCCAGGAGTGCTTTCAGACACAGAAGGAGAGGCAGAGCAGGTTTATTCTGTGTGTGAGTGCTGCTTTCAGTGGTTTTCCCTGGCTGCTGCTGCTCAGCACATCTGACTTTCAGTTGCTAAACCAACATGCCTGTGTGCAGTCCCTTTGGTCTGTGTGTGGCTATTTCTGGTCCCTTTCAGCCACCTGCTTGTCTTTGGGGATTTCTGTCTGGGCTGCAAGCTCTTTAGAACAAGATTTGGTTCATGGATTGTTACTTTCATGCACTGTCACCTTTTTTATTGCATGACACTGTGAATTGGGGAAAGAGGAATTAACTGGCTGAGAGAGCAGGGGCTGTTTACCCTGGAGGAGGCTGAGAGGGGATCTTAACAATGCTTGCAAATATTTAAGGGGTGGGTGCCAGGAAAATAGGGTCAGACTTTGCTCAGTGGTGCCCAGTGACAGGACAAGAGGTAGTGGGCACAAATTTGGCAGTAAGAAGTTCCATCTAAGCAAAAAAGGGAACTTCTTTACTTTGCTCCAGGGCTCCATCACCATCAGGCTGCCCAGAGAGGTGGTGGAGTCTTCTTCTCTGGAGACATTCCAAACCCACCTGGCCATGTTCCTGTGTGACCTTCTCTAAGTGATCCTGCCTTAGCAGAGGAGCTGGACTGGGTGATCTCCAGAGGTCCCTTCCAACCCCTACCATTCTGTGAACTGTGGCAGTTGGGCACAGGGCTGGCAAGCCATCAGCCCAGGCTTAAATTGTGGGCTGAGAGGAGAGCTAGGCTCCCAACCTCACTGTGAGGCAGAGGGATAATTGAAAATGTGAGAAGAATTGACAATTTGAGAAGAAATGTGAACCACTCTTCCTCTTTCTTCACCTGTCCTGTGCCTGCCGTTGGTCTTGGACACCCTGGATTAGGATTTTCCAGGGAAGAAGCTGGGCAGGTGCCTGGATCAAATGAACCCAAATAATTGTGTCTTTGTGGCCTTGCTACGCAGGGTGAGGAGTGGAGAGGCAAAATATATCCTGAGTGCACATATGGAAAGCTTTGACCCAGAGGTGACTGGATAAGCTGAGCATGCCAGGAAAAAGGCTCCTAAACGAGACTTGCCGGCCCTCAGATCTACCAGAATCCAAAGGAATCACCCAAAAGTGAGTGAAGTTGTGCCCCCTGCTCTTTCAGTCACCTTCAGTGTTTGCTCAATGTGTTTTTCCACGAGGAGGTGGCCAGGAGTGGTTATAAATAAAGCTGCACCTGTTGTGTGGTAAGAGAAAAGCACCTGCACTGCTGCTCTGCAGAGCTCCCCTTGCTGGATGCTTCATTTCTCAGGTGCTGGGTTTCGGAGCTCAGGCTGAAGTCAAGGGGAAGGTGGAGCAGCAGCAGCAGTGCAGCTTCACAGCTTTTCTTCCCCTTAGAGCCTATGGGAACAGGCCTGGCTCCAGCCAGGAGATGCCTGTGTCCCTGGAAAGATGGTGTTTGCTGAGGTGCTCAGGGATGTGTGCCCACAGGTTTTCAAATACTCCTTTTCCTCTCTGAAAGTTTGATCTGATTGTAGGGAAGTGAGTAACCAGAAGTTTTGGTTAACAAAAGGCAGATGTCAGGTGTGGCTCCTAGCCTGCTTTTTGGGTGTTTTTTTTCCCCCCTCTTTGTAACAAGAATGGCTTGAGTTGGAAAGGACCTTAAAGTCATCCAGCTGCAGGGACACCTTCCACTAGACCCTTGTTGCTCAAAGCTTCATCCAGCCTGGTCTTAAATGTTTATTTACAGGATGAGGCATCCACAACTTCTCTGGGCAACTCCTTCCAAGGTCTCACCAACCTCATAGGAAATAAATTCTTCTAAGGTCCAATCTAAATCTGTCCTGCTCCAGTTTCAAACCACTGCCCCTTGTCCCATCCCCACAGACCCTTCTGAACAGTCCCTCCCCAGCCTTTCTAGAGGTCCCCTTCAGATACTGAGCTGATGCTCTAAAGTCTCCTTGGAGTCATCTCTCTCTGGGCTGATACAGACATTAGCTGTATGTGTCTCTGTTTTTAGGTGAAGAAACTCCCCTGAGGAAGAAAAAAAGGCACTTTTCCCTTTCCACTTAGCCTTAATTAATTTAGTCATTTTTTAATTCATTAATTTATTCATCAATGCCATTGAAAAAAAATCCTTTTGTGCCCTTCTTGGGGCCCACCTCAGGGGTCTGTATGGGTTAGAAATCTAACAGGAGGGAAGTCCCTTACAGAATGCATCGGGTTGGAAGGGACCCTCAAAGATCATCTTTTCCACCCCCCCCTGCAGGCAGCAGGAACACCTAACAAGAGCAGGCTGCCCAGGGCCACATCCAGTATGATCTTGACTGTCTCTGGGGAGGGGGCCTTGGCCACATCTCCGCGCAACCCGTTCCCGTGTCTCACCACCCTCCTCGTGAGGAACTCTTCCTCCGCGTAGCGAGGGGCTGTGACCTGGCATCCCCTCGGCCGCCCCCCGGCGTCAGCCCGACCCTGCCCTGCCTCCCGCGCCGGGCCCGGGACGCTTCCAGCAGGAAGGGGAGGTTGAACGGGAGGTGCTCAGATCTGCACCCCTAGCTCCATCCAACAGCTGCGGGTGCTGCCCAGGCCCTGTCCGGCGCGGCCCGGGCGGGTCACGGGCAGAGGCCTCCCGCAGCCGGAGGAAGCCGAAGTGACGCAGCCAGCAGCGCGCCGGAAGTTGCGGAGCGCGGCCATGAGGACCCGGCGCGGTACTGTGCTGCGGCGGCAGCCTCGCTCTGCTCAGCGGGAGGAGGAGGAGGACGATGGTGGCGACGAAGCACCGGGAGGGCAGGCGGGCCCCGAGGAGCTGGCCGATGAGGTGGAGAACTTCCATGAGACGCAGTTTCGGGCGGTGATGGCGGCCCTGGAGAGCGGGGACGAGGCTGGGGACAGCGAGGAGGAGGAAGAGGAGGAAGTGCTGGGGCTGCAGCTGCCCGAGGACAGTGAGGAGGAGGATGGAGACGATGAGGAGGATGAAGAAGAGGAGGTACAAGGGTTAAATCTTTACGTGGACCACAGCGCCGAAGAGGATGGAGGCGAGGAGAACGGAGAGGAAGAAGAGGAGGAAGAAGATGAGAATGGAGAGGGCGAAGAGGAGGAAGAAAACGAGAATGGCGAGGGCGAAGAGGAGGAGGAAGATGAGGACGAGGACCTGTCCATGGAGAGTGACTTGGAGGAGCGCCGTCAGGACCCCAGTCTCCCCCATGAGCTCTCCTGGGGCAAACGCAAGCAGCTCTACTACGACACAGACTATGGGAGCGATGCCCAGGCCAAGGGCAAGCGCAGCCAGCAAGAAGTCGATGCCGAGGAGCAGGAAGAGGAGCAGGAGGCACAAGTCATCCAGAAGAGGTTGGTGCAGGACTTGGGGGAGGATGATTATGGGGTGGATGTGATCCAGGGCTATCTGCCTGAGCAGCAGAAAAGCCAAGATAGCAAGGGGCAAAAGATTGACAAAGATTTGAAGGCCCTTTCTAAGAAGGAGCAGCTGAAGCTGCTGAAGCAGGAGTCCCCTGAGCTCCTGCAGCTGATTGAGGACTTTGAAGTCAAGCTAATGGAGCTGAAGGATGAGCTGCACCCACTGCTGCAGATGGTCAGAAGTGGGACCATCCCCCAGGGCAAGGGCAGTCGCTATTTGCAGACCAAGTATCAGCTCTACTTGAGTTACTGTGCCAATATCAGTTTCTACTTGGTTTTGAAGGCCAAGAGGATGCCAGTTCATAGTCACCCCGTGATCGAGCGGCTGCTTGCTTACAGGAGTCTCATCAATGACCTGGCAGTTATAGATCAGAAGTTGTCCTCCCAAGTTAGGATGCTTTTGAAAAGCTTCTATGATAAGAAGGAAGATAAATTACGGAGGGAGAAGAAGTTTGCTGTGTTTCTCCCACTGGACATTAAGAAAAGCACCTCAAAACGTGGTGGTGCACTTGCTAACGGCCAGGCTGCTGGTGCCGAGCCGTCAGATGAGTCGGAGTCAGATGAAGAGGCTGCCCTGAAGTACTATAAGATGATGGAGGAGAAGTTGAAACGCAAGAGGAAGAGAACAGAAGACCAAGACACGCTTGAAGGAGGAGATGTGTCGGAAGGAGAAGAGGATCCAAGTAAGAAGAGAGGCGTGACCTACCAGATGATCAAGAACAAAGGGCTGACTCCCAGAAGGAAGAAGATCGACCGCAACCCGCGGGTGAAGCACCGGGAGAAGTTCCGGCGAGCCAAGATCCGCCGCAGGGGGCAGGTGCGGGAGGTGCGCAGGGAGCTGCAGCGCTACGGGGGGGAGCCCTCCGGCATCCGCGCCGGCGTCAAGAAGAGCAGGAAGCTGCAGTGAGGCTGCTGCCTTGCACCTGGCTTTGACTGCTCCGAGCAGCACTTCTGCGTCCAATAAAGATTTTATAAATGCATTGTGGGGTTGATACTGAAAAAACACAAAAGGTAGGCTGGGGATTAGGCTTCAGAGGTTGCCACCCTCAAAATGTGCCAGAGGGCTCTCTGGCCACTCCTCCAGCCTCTGTGTTAAGGTGTTCTTGTCTCACACTGCTGTAAATGCTGTCTTGAAGGGAGCTTGCTCGGAGATGTGGAAGTCCCATCCGTGGAGATGTTCAGGGCCAGCTTTGATGTGGCCCTGGGCAGCCTGGTCTAGTTGGAGGTGTCCCTGCTGGCTGCAGTGAGGGGTGGACAAGATGACCTTTAAGGGTCCTTTCCAACCTGTGAAAGGCTACAAGAGATGTGCTGAGCAAGTGGAGTGAAATGGACTGTGTGGAACATGATGGGGTGGAGGGATCTCCTGAGGGTGGGTTGTGAATGGGGTTTGTGTAGCTGTTGCTGCCTTCTCCTTTCTACCGTCCTGTTCTAGGCCACCATTTCTCTGTGCTGAGCTGCAGAGATGTGGTTGTGGTGTTTTCTCTAGTTCTGATTAACTCCTCATGTTCAGTTTAAGAACTGACTGCTGCTAGGTGTGCAGCAGAGAGCTGTTACTGAAACCTCTTATTTCTAACTCTGTAACTAAGTAGAAAGCTATTGTTTAAACCTCACACTTGTCATTCTCTAGAGAGCTATTACTTAAACCTCTTTTTAAAAAACTCTGTATCTAAGCAGAAAGTTATTCCTTAAACCTCATCTGGTCTGAGATACCATTTCCCCTCCTGAATTCAGTGAGAAGCAAAGCAAGTACCTGTCTGGATTTCACAGCCTTTTAGCTGTGGTAGATGCATTCACTCACTGCACAGATTAACAGATTGCATTGGGTTGGAACCCTCCTGCAGGCAGCAGGGACACCTCCAACTAGAGCAGGCTGCCCAGGGCCACATTGAGTCTGATCTCGAATGTCTCCAGGGGTGGGGCCTGAACCACGTTCCTGGGCAACCTGCTCCAATGTTTCACCACTCTCATTGTGCAGAACTTCCTCCTGATGTCCAACCTAAATCTCTCCTGCTCCAGTTTCAAACCATTGCCTCTCATCCTACCACCACAAGCCCTTTGAAACAGTCTCTCCCCAGCCTCCCCTTCAGGTACTGGAAGGCTACTCTAAGGTCTCCCTGGAGCCTTCTCCAGGCTACACAAACCCAAGTCTTTCAGTCTGTTCTCACTGCTGTCAAAGATAGCACTGATACAGGACAAAAGTGTCTTCACTTAAAGGTAAACCAAAATGTTTCAGTTCCATGCCTTCAGGTGGGAAAATGCCTTTAACTTCCAGCTGGAGTTCCTGCTGGGAACTGAGCTGAGTGGCCAGTTTGGTTCAAGCCATAAAGGAGGAGCAGCTCGTTAATGAGTATTTCTTCACTGTTAAACTGTCTCAGGTTAGACCTGCACTTGTGTCTGGGATGGCTTTCAGGGAGCTGACACCTTCAGTTGTGTACCAGCAGCATCTGCAAGGCACTGCTGCCTGCTTCTCATGCGGAATCACTGCAGGGCAGTAATTCGTAGCTTTATAGAATGGTTTAGGTTGGAAGGGACCTCAAAGGTCATCTAATTCCACTCCTCTGCCATGTCACCAAGTGCTATTTCATGTTAGGGGAGCACTGTTGTGTATCTAGGTGGTTTGGAAGGTTTTGTGTGCAATAGTCTTGGGGGGAGCCAAACTTAAGAGTCTGTTAAACAAACAGGCTGTGCTAGAATGCAATCATGCAGGAGCTCTGCTGGTTCTCTGCAAGGGAAATCTGCTCTTTCACACCCCAGGGCTGTTTCTGCCAGCAACATGTTGCTCAGAGCTGCCTGGAGAATATTTTGTTGGTTTTCAAAGCTGATCGTTCAAGGGAGAGGTAGAAAAAACAATTAGCTGAAGAGATAGGGATAGAAGGAAGGAAACTTTATAGCCCTGGATCAAAGGGATGTGGAGCAGGGGGGATGGAACCAGATGCTCTTTAAGATCCCGACCTAAACCAGTCCATCGTTGCCACAGCACCTGCTCATGCACACTCAGCAAAAATGGAGGGCTGATGATCTCTGGTGGCTCTGCAGGCAAGCTGCAAAAACCAAGGGTGGGTTTGTGTTCCCTTGCAAAGCTTCAGGAAGCCAGCAAGCCAAGTTCTGGCAGCTTCCACCTGAGCCATAAATAAGAGAAGTAATCAATCAGCGAGCTGTTAGAGAGGCAGTGCCCAGAAAGGTTGAGTTGAGGGCTGAAGGCTGGGGGGGAGGGCGGTGTGCCCAGCGCAGGCAGCCGGCAGATGGCACAGCGTGGCTGCCCTCCCTGCTGTGCCAGCCCCACTTAATGAAGATTGAACGCAGCATTATCTTCACTCGGTTGGCTCAGAGATTGGCCCAAGCCAGAAATAGTTCACTGCTGTACAGTTTTATCTATAAGCTGTGGTTACTGGTGCCGTGGAGGGGGATGCTGTAATGTTGGTCCAGAAAACAGAGGGATGTGAGGTGCTGGAGGGAAGTCCCTGGTGGTAGCTAGGTTTTGAAGATCCCAGTTAAAATGGACACATGCAAAACAAGGGAAGGACCAGAGATAATGGTCGGGAAAATGAGTGAGAAGGGGAGCAAGAGCATGCTTGACACTGGGTTGGTTTTTTTCTTTCCTCCTTCCCGCAGTGTCTCTGGAGAAGCTGCTGACACTGCCAAGTGACATGCTTCAGTGATGAGATGACACTTGTCCTTGCCAGGCTAGGTTAGGTCTTAACCACTCAGGCAACAGCTGTGCCTCACCTGAATCACCCTGGAGATGCCTGCCCCATGTCCCTTCCACCACAGTAACTGAAGAGATACTCTAGCACCTAAATGATTCCGATTCAGAAAGCTCATAGGTTTAGAAAGGTCTAAGACTCAGCCTGAGCTGCTCTTGTTTTCCATCAGCTGGAAACCATAATCCTTGGAGGGATCCAGATTAAGGCTGGCTTGCCTTTGGAGCACAGGCAGGAGAAGTGCAGTGGCAGAGAGGTGGACAGGGCTTTCTGCATCACAATCCTTATACAGGGTAAGGAAAATCCACTGAGTAGCTCCCATGGAAACACACCTGCTGCTGCCTCAGCTTGTCAGGTCCTTCCTGGTTGTCTTCCACTAGATCAGCAACAGCCTGGGCATTGTTTTATTTTTTCTAGTGTTGTCAATTAGAAATCCAAACAGCTTTGAGGTTTGTAAAACCATTTAAAGCATCTGTTCAATCAGTACCAACATGTTGCATGACTTGGGGCAGCCCTGGAAGGAGAAGGCTCCAGACATCTGCTGCCTTTTACAGCTTTGCTTCTGCCAGGTGGTGGGATGATGTCTGATTTAGAATTCATAGGTTCACAGATTGCATTGGACTGGAAAGGACCTGTGGAAGGTCATCTTTCAGACTGAAGGTGAGGAGGAAGTGCTTCAGTGTGAGAGTGGGGAGAGCCTGGCAGGGGTTGCCCAGGGAGGGGGTTGAAGCCCCATCCCTGGAGGTGTTTAAGGCCAGGCTGGCTGAGGCTGTGGGCAGCCTGGTCTAGGGTAGGGTGTCCCTGGGCATGGACTGGATGATCCTCGTGGTCACTTCCAACCTTGACTGATTATATGATCTTGTCCAACGACCCCCCCGAAGGGAAGAGGGACATCTCCACCTAGATCAGGTTGCTCTGGGCCTGATGAAATGCATCTTTGGATGCAGGTAACTATGTAGGAAGAAACAGGCTGTGCTATGGGGGCTCTCCATGATCAGAAGTCTACACAGGGTGTTACAGGCTACTACAGGTCCAACTAATGCCGTAAAAGAAACGTGACATAATCTCACCTAACTGTAAAAGTGTAAAAGCAAAACTGTAAAATCTTCCTGTTTTTTTTCCCTACACAATTCTTCTGACTTAGCTTCTGGAAGCACCTCTAGTGATCATCTAGATGGGGACTAGCTCGGGCATGTGTCTGACTTTCAGCTATCTAAACTTGTCAGGCTGAGAGGTTGCACTGTAAAGGCAGAGCGTTGGCTTTTTAGCAAGTGTTCCCATGTGTTACCAGAGTGCCAGAGCCCGAAGTCTTGCCTTTAGCATAGGAAAGCTTTGGTTTCATCTTGATTCCATCGCCAACAGTCGGGGTGGTAGCAGGGCTGGGCAGCTGCTGCTGGAGGATCAGGCTTTGTCTTTAAGAAAAAAACCTCCCCAAGTGTGATAAAGACCAAAAAAAACCCCAATGAGCCCTCTCAGAGGAGAGGTGGGAACAAGGTCACCTCCGCGCCTCCCGCTGCCCTTGCACCCAGCAGAGTTTGGCTGTCCGCTTTCGGGTAGGGAGCGGCGGCCTCGGTGCCCCGGGCCAGCCCGGGGGAGCCT
>VWYK01105401.1:0-21096 GCA_013399775.1 Semnornis frantzii | reverse complement strand
GGCTGTGCGGGCTCGGGGAGCGGCAGCGCCGCTGGGCTGCGTGTGGCGGCGCACCCAGGGCTGCGAGGGCAGCGAGCGGCCGCCCTGTGCCCTGGGGTCGCGCCGTCCTCCTCGGAACTCGCCCTGACCCCGCGGGGCTGCACCGGAGGGACCTGGGGGGTGCCTGGTGGCCTGGCTGCTGCCCCGAGAGCGGGCAAGTGGCAGCGTGCGTGGGAAGTGGCCGGGGAAGGGCCGAGGCGAGAGCTGTGGTAGGAGGTGGTTTGTGCGTGTCCATCTGCGAGCAGTGCTGAACCAGCAGCTCAGCAACACAGCCCCGGACCCCTGCCTCTGGCAGGGATTTGTGCCGCCGTTTGACATCTGGCAAACTGTCTGCCTCGGGATGTAGCTAGGGATGGGAAGCACCCACTCGGGCTTCCTGGTGGAGAGGACGTGGAAGGTGAGGGCACTGCCTGCTGCTGAGGTGGAAGTGCGTTCCTACCTGCGCTCGTCTGGGGCGTGCTGGGCGGCAGAGGTTTGTGCTTCCTCAGGTTCTTTGTGATGTTCTGGTGGCGGTTAGGGAAGCTGGAGTGCTGTGGAGTAGCGGTGTGTGCTGTAAAACAAAGAGCCGTGCCTATGGCTGTAAACAGAAGAGATCTTCCCTTTTCCATCCATCTTGCAAAGAGCTTCATTTTCTGGGCCTGGGCCAAGGTATGGGTGACCAAGCTGTTTGCCTTTGCTTTGTCTTCTGCCGACATCCCAGGTGAGCCTCCACTCACACGTCAGCTGATTATTTTGGAGTGGGCATCCTTTCCCTTCCTTCCCACCCTGCTCCTTTTGAAGCTAATGTACTTTATTTAGGCCATTACTCAGCAGAGCTGCAACCCATGAGGTAAGGAGTCAGCTTCTGTAGTGCCAAGAGCCCATGAAATGCCCTAACTTTGTTTTGGGCTCTTCATGAAGGGCTCTCTGTGCTTGCAAACTTTCTCCCACAGCCCAAAGCTCCTTCCCTGGTGAGTTGTCACTTAAACTGATACCTTCCTATCACAACCTTCATTTTTCCCTTAATTGGGAAATCCTGACCCACTGTAATCCTGTGGCATGCAAGGGACTGAGTTTGCTGATGGAAAAGAAGCCTCCAAGACAAATACTTAATCTTGGCCATTCTGCCCTTACAACTTCCTTGTAAGAGGATGGATGTTTGCTCAGGAGGAGCTGGTGTCAAAGCTCACTGCCTGAGCAATGCTTTATCCCTGCAGTTAGCCGGACTGCAGTGGCTGTGTGTGTGAGCTGCAGGGAAAACCCCTTCCCCGGTGCCCTCCGAGGTGTGTCCCCCTTCCCAAGTGCCCTCAGAGGCGTTCCTCCCCACTCTCAGGGCTACAGCTGCCTGTGCACTCTCATCTCTGAGTAACTGAGTGATGTACTGAGAGCAGTGTCTGCAGGCAACAGGAATCATCATCTATTACTGTGGTGTTTTGGTCTCTTTCTCCTGGGGCAAACTCTGCCTGTAAATCAATTTCTTTCATCATCCTTTTTTTTTTTTTTTTTTTTCCCCTGTTGTGGTTTTTTTCCATTTCTTATGCCTGTAAAAGCCATTTTCATTTGCTCATCACTGGGCAGCAGGAGCAGTGGATTCACAGAATGGTAGGGGTTGGAAGGGAGGCCTGGAGATCATCCAGTCCAAACCCCTTGCTAGAACAAGATCACCTGGAGAAGGTCACACAGTAACACATCCAGGTGGGTCTGGAATGTCTCCAGAGATGGAGGCTCCACCACCTCTCTGGGTAGCCTCCCCCAGTGCTCTATCACCCTTAAATTTAAAGAAGTTGCTCCTCATGCTCAGATGGAACTTCTGATGTGCAGGCTTGTGCCTGTTACCCCTTGTCCTGTCACTGAGCACCACTGAACAACTCCTAGAGGAGTTCATTCCTTCCTTTGGTGTTGTCCTTAAAGCAGTGGTAGAATTTCACTCTGGAGCAGGAAGGATGTTGTGTGCCTAAGTGGTGAGCTTAATCCTGGCTACTTGGAAGGTATGTGGCCTTGCAGGTGCTGTCACTTCTTACATCTCTGGATAACAGTAACTGTGCAGCAATGCTGATGATGAGCTGAGTTCTAAAAGTTGTCCTGCCTGTGCTGCTGTGAATATCAGAGGAGTATTCTGAGAAAGGTATGGGCATGGTTTAGTGGCCATGGTGGTGTTGTGGTGATGGTTGGACTCAGTTGGACTTGGAGAGCTTTTCCAGCCTTCATCATTCTGTGTTCCAGAAGTTAAAAATCTGGAGAAGTGTGTTTGCTGTTTGTGAACTGCTGAGGGAAAGAGGAGACTACAAAAGCTGTTCGTGCCAGCAGCACCTGCTTGTATGATATAGGTAGTTCCAGACAGAAGGAACAAGAAGGTTTACTTAAACATCCTGAGCTGCAGTAAAACCTCAGAATACTTTTGAAGTACCATAAGAGCAACTTGATTATGCTTAAAAAAGGCAAATGCTTTGTCCTTAAAGAAACACAAAAAACCTCCAAACACACACAAAACCTCCCAAACTATTTATTGTTCCCACCAAAAGTGAGCCAAGGTATCATGATACTTCCAGCAGACCATTTCTGCCCTTTTTTAACTGTACCCTCGATTATGAGAGTTATTTGAGTCCTAAGATGACATCTTTGTATTTCACAGTGGGTAGACAAAAAACAGTTTCTCAATTCTCAGGCCTTCCAGTACCAGAAGGGGGTCTACAAGAAAGCTGGGAAAGGACTTTTTACAAAGACTTGGAGTGATGGGACAAGAGGGTGTGGATTGAAACTTGAAGAGGGCAGATTTAGACTGGAGATTAGGAAGAAATTCTTGCCAGTGAGGGTGGGGATACGCTGACACAGGTTGTCCAGGGAGGCTGTGGCTGCTCCCTCCCTGGAGGTGTTCAAGGCCAGGTTGGGTGAGACCTTGAGCAACCTGGGCTAGTGGGAGATGTCCCTGCCCATGGCAGGGGGTTGGAACTGGATGATCTTGAAGGTCCTTTCCAACCCAAACCAGTGTCTGAATCTATGTTCCAGGAATGAAGAAACCGTCTCACTGTTTCCTGAGTTAAACTTTCTTTTGCTCCCTGATGCTTGCAGCATGCAGGGTTCAAAGTGCCACTACTGACTGAGGTAATGATCAAATCTGTGCTGGCAGAAGAGTTAGCAGCAGCCTCTGCAACACAGATGCTTTGTTATGAATTTTATCTCTTTAGATCATGTTCTACCACAAGAGAGGCTATTGGGAGAGCCTGAGCACGTGGAGCAGTTCTGTTGGCTCTTGACCCAGGCATTGTTGTCACAACCAGTACAGTTCTTGAGAGGACTAACTGGCAGTTGGACAGCATGGCATGGAGGTAGTTGAGGCCCCATCCCTGAAGATATTCAAGGTGAGGCTTGACAGGGCTCTGGACAACCTGATCTAGTTGAGGATGTCCCTGCTGACGGCAGAAGGGGTTGGGCTGGATGACCTTTGGAGGTCTCTTTCAACGCAAACCATTCTGTGAGTCGAAGCTGAAGTGAAAGAAGAAGAAAGCATGAGAGCAAAGGTCAGGTTCAGAGGTTTGCTGGTAAGGGTGTTGGGCAAGAGCATGGGCATAAAATGGGAAGGTGGGAATTGTTTCCCTTAGAAAGGTGGGAGCTGCCTTGCTGGACCAGACTGCTCAGGTACAGCAGCCACAAGCAGGTTACAGCTCTTAGTAAAACTTAAGAGAACTTGCTCATGATTCATGCTTGGCTTAAACTGAGATATAAAACCTGTGTGTCTTCATCTCTTTTGTCCTGTTTGCATGGAGTTATGTCTGGTACCATCACCTTGGCCACTCTGAGCAGCTGGTTTAGAGCTCAGCAGTGAGTTGTCACCTTCAACCCTGGTCCCCATGTCTATGGCACTGGTAGCCTTTTTGATCCTTCTGTGGTGTGTGTTCTTTTTCAACACCCAAAAGCATCACAGTCCTCTGAGAGGTGGTGCAGTCTCCATCCCTGGAGACATTCAAAACCTCCCTAGCCACGTTCCTGGGTGTCCCTGCCTTGGCAAGGGAGTTGGACTGGATGATCTCCAGAGGTCCCTTCCAATTCCTGCCATTCTGTGATTCTCTGATCCTGGGGCATTCATCTCATCTGCCAGCTTTGCCCTTGTGCCCAACAATGGGGGAAAGTTCTCCCCTAGTTACTGAAACTCAGCTTGCTCACAGGCTGAGCTTGCTGACACCAGCAGGAAAAATACACCCAGAGGTGCCCCTGGAGTCCAAAGGTTGGTTGGACATTTGTTTGGGGTTTATTTCTTATCTATTGCTTAGATTTTTTTCATTTCCAAAGTTAAAGAAATTAGAATATACTTTTCCAGTTCAGTTGAGCTTTCAAGGAGCAGTGGCTGATGGAGAGCTTTGCTCTCAGGTGGTTGGTCTGAACATCCCAGCACAGCCAGTTCCTGATTCTTTGATCTTGAAAACACTTTTGTCAAAAGCTGCCTAGGTTTGTAACCTAGCCAAAGCCTCTCTTCACATCTGCCAAAGCATGGCTAATATGAGGGTTTTGTAAGACCAGTCAAAGCTGTCTGACTTGTTTGTGACTGAAAAGTGCTTCTTGATGAGCTGCCTCCTCTCCACTCACACCTACCCTTGGCTTTCCTTTGTCCACCCACTCACTGAACCCTGATGGAGCTTTATGGCTTGAGCAGCTTTATCAAAAGCCTTATAAAAACATCAATATTTGAGATCTTCCTTTTTTGTTTCCTTAGGAGATGCTTTGTGGCTTTAGAAGTTTGAGGCACAGGGTGAGGGTAGAGGAGGGTTTGTCTTGTGTTTTCCAGGTGGTGCTAAAAGGCTCATGGCTCACAGAATCACTAAGTCCTCCAAGATTATTGAGTCCAACCCAAGACCACCATAGCCATTAAACAATGTCCCCAAGTGCCATGGCCACACCTTTCTTGAACACCTCCAGGGATCCTCTTCCACTCTGTCAGTGAAGGAATTCTTTGTCATAGCCAAACTGAACCTCCCAATAAGTCATGGGATGTCTCTGTTTGGGGGTTTTGGGGCTTGCTTGGGGGTTTTTGTAATCTGAGCAGAGCTTTTACTTTCCTTTACTGTAGCTATGTGGACCCTGACCACTTGTTACAGTTTTGCTACCTGCTTAGCTGAAAGCTCACCTGAAAACTGCTTTGAGGAGGCCAGTTCTTTATCTATTCACTGTAGGTGTGCTGGAACCTGGAGGTGACCATCTCCTCTAGACAGCTGAAGAACTCTTATGCCCTCAAATATCCATCTCAAAGCTCTGTCAGAAAAATGAGATCAAACAATTCAGAACTTGTCAGTCTTGTTTAAAAGAAATCCAATGCAACTCCTTAGACTTTCTAAAGCATATTTAGAGCATTTTTTGTTTCTTAGAGGAGTAAAAGGTAAAAGGTGCAGTTTTACAGAGGTGCAATAGCTCAGTTTCTTGTAAGGTGGCATTTGGTCAACCTCTGTTAGGTGGCAGATTGTCCAAAGTGGGTTTATTTTGAGGCAGGACATGCTAATAAAATGAAATTAATTAATTAATTAATAAATGGGAATTATTCATGCTAACAAAATGGAATTGATCAGAGATTCATAGAATGGTTTGAATTAGAAGGCATTTTAAAGCTCATTCAGTTCCAGCCCCCTGCCATGGGCAGGGACACCTCCCCCCAGCCCAGGTTGCTCAAAGCCTCATCCAGCCTGGCCTTCAACACCTCCAGGGAGGGGACATCCACAACCTCCATGGGCAGCCTGCGCCAGTGTCTCCCCACCCTCATCGGCAAAATCATGCTAATGAAATGGAATTAATCATGCTAATAAAATCGAATTAAGGCAGAAAACCCCTTTTTTTTATTTTCTCATGTGCTTTAAATATCCTCAAGGACCATCTGCAGCAGGAATATTGCATAAAGAAGCCTGCAAATAGAAGTGAGCTGGAAGGGGTGGACTGACTTCTTGGATTTCTCCCTGTGAAGCAGCAGCAAAAGGGCACAAAACGCCTGCCAGGTGAAGCTGAACAGTTAGTTAATCTTCAACAGCCCTCCCCTGGGGTTCTGCTATGTGGGTCACTGCCTGGGACTGAATTCAGCCGAAGCCCCGCGGGTGCCAAATGGGAGCTGCGGGGTGACACCTCACACTGATTGGCTTTCTAATTGCTTCCAAACAAAGAAATTCAGCTGGCTGCTAATTAGGTAGGTTGGCTGTGAGCTCGAACAATAGCCCGTGGTACTTTGTTAGTTCTCAAGGGTTTGTTGTGATTCTTTGCTGTTTGTTTAGACCTTGTCAGGAGCTTAGCAGGAGGGCACAGCTGCTCTCCTGGGGCTCTCGGGGTATGGTGACCGTCGCTGGCTTGAAGAGTGGTGCAAGGAGAGCGCCGAAGCTCTAGGGTGGGCATGGATGGGAGGACATACAAATATCCCAGAGGCTGAAATGGTGTCAGTAGGCTTTATAAACCTCAGGCACCCTCAGGGAGAAGGAACAATGGGAAGTGTTGTCCTTGGTGGAATCGTTGTGCTTTGCATCACTGTAGTCATCTGCTGCATGGCTCTTTGTTTGCTTCAGGCTGTTTCGGGGGGGGACGGAGTTGCTGAGTCAAAATGTGATGCACCAAGCAGGAAGCTTGCACTGAAAGCAGCTGCTTCCTCTTGCCCCTTAGAACTCTTTACCCTTCTCCCCAGTTTTATGAGGCTGTTAGATAATTTTGGGTGGTGTGTACCCCCAGAGCTGTGTGTGCTGGCATGCTGGATCCTGAATTGAGTGATCTAGGTTGGATGGGGCCTTGAGCAACCCGCTCTAGTGGAAGGTGTCCCTGCCCATGGCCGGGGAGTTGGAGCTAGGGGATCTTTAAGGTCCCTTCCAACCCAAACTATTCTATGAATCCTGCGTTTCACATCCCCAAGAAAGAATCACACAGAAGCACAGCACAGTAGGGGTTGCAAGGGGACCTCTGGAGGTCATTGAGTCCAACCCCCCTGCTAGACCAGAGTCACCTAGAGGTTGCACAGGAACACATCCCCCTGGGGTTTAGAAGCCTCCAGAGAAGGAGACTCCACCACCTCTCTGGGCAGCCTGCTTCAGGGCTCCAACACCCTCAAGATAATTCCTTAGGGAAGAAAAAGTAGGGAGAATAATGAAGGTTCCAGGCATGAATCATTTGTGTGTTGTAGGGAAGTCAGCCCTCTTGGATTGTGCGTGGAGGGGGGACTAGATGTCCATTTCAGATGGATCCTCTGCATCTGCTCTCCACAAAACCCCTGGGGCCACACAGGAATAAAGCAAGATAAGCTCCTTTATTGTTGCCTGGTAATAGTAGTCGAAGTGGGTGGTGATAGCTGTGTCCCGTGCCTGGCTTAAATAGTGACCTCTTGAAGAGGATCTTTCGTTGACCTGGGACTTCTTGTCCCTTAGAGGCAGGTTGGGGACCCTGAGGAGATTGAGCCAGCCAAGAAGGGACTGGGCAATGCACTGCTGTCACCTCATTCCCGAGAGCCTGAAAGGCTGCTGAGAGGAGCACATCCTCCTCAGCCTCCCCTGCACACCCTTGGTTCTCTGGTGAAGATTTTAATGCAGTCACCTAGCTGTAGGTGTTGGTGGTGTTCTCCTCCACCTCCATTCCTCCTTGTGCTGAATCCTTGAGCACCAAAGTGTCTCAGGACAGATTCTTTTTTCCTTATTGTTTCCCTGAAAGGATAAATCCATCCTGATACTTGCTTGGCTGTGGTGCTTGGAGATATGGTTTAGGGTAAACCTTGTCGAGTGGGGTTACCGGTTGGACTGGGTGATCCCAAGGGGCTTTTCCAACCAGAATGTTCAAGGCCAGGTTGGATGAGACCTTGAGTGACCTGTAGTAGTGGGAGGTGTCCCTGCCTATGGCAGGGGTTTGGAACTGGATGAGCTTTGAGGTCCCTTCCAGCCTTACCATTCTATGATTTGTATTTTTAAGATGTGGAAAATCAGAGCTCCAAGAGAGCTGGAAAAGGTTGCAGAGGGAATTGGCCATTGGAATGGGCTGCCCAGGGAGGTGGTGGAGTCACCATCCCTGGGGTGTTCAAGACAAGCCTGGATGGGGCACTTAGTGCCATGGTCTGGTTGATTGGCTAGGGCTGGGTGCTAGGTTGGGCTGGGTGAGCTTGGAGGGCTCTTCCAACCTGCTTGATTCTATGACTCTCTCTTTCAAGAACTTCCTCCTAACATCCAGCCTAGACCTCCCCTGGCACAACTTGGAACTGGCAAACTGGAACTACGTCCCCTTGTTCTGTTGCTGGGTGCCTGGCAGCAGAGCCCAACCCCACCTGGCTACAACCTCCCTTCAGGTAGNCTGCTCCTGCTGCCCACACTGCTCCTGAGCCAGGCCAGGATGCCATTGGCTCTGCTGCCCACCTGGGCACACTGCTGGCTTGTGTTCAATTACTCTCTACCAGCACCCTCAGGTCCCTCTGCCTGGCTGCTCTCCAGCCACTCTGTCCCCAACCTGCAGCACTGCTTGGGGTTGTTGTGGCCAAAGTGTAGAACCCTGCACTTAGCCTTGTTCAGTCTCATCCCATTGGCCTCTGCCCACCCATCCAGCCTGCCCAGGTCCCTCTGCAGAGCCCTGCAACAGATCCACAGCTGCTCCTAACTTGGTGTCATCTGCAAACTCACTGATGCTGGACTCAATCCTCTTGTCCAGATCATCAGTAAAGAGATTGAACAGGACTGTGCCCAGCACCGATCCTTGGGGAGCACCACTGGTGGCAGCTGCCAGCTGGATGTGGCACCATTCACCACCACTCTCTGGGCCCGGCCCTCCAGCCACTTTTTGCCCCAGCGCAAAGTGCATGTGTCGGTGCCAGGAGCTGCCAGCCGTGCCAGGCGCTTGCTGTGGCAGAGGATGTCCAAGGCTTTGCTCAAGTCCGTGCAGCCCACCTCGGCAGCCTGCCCCGCCCAGCAGAGCGCCCCCCGGCGGCTGCGAGGCTGGCGGCAGCCTCTCCCATGAGCAGCGGCTCGGGGGCAGCCATTTTGGTCCCCACCCTGCCGGCTGCGCGCAGCCAATCCCAGCCCCGCTCCCGCCGCGCCTGGGCGCACAGGCTCCGGCGCTCCCATCCCCGCCGGCTGCACCGCTGCCTCCGCCACCGTCCTTTGTTTTGGCTTGGGGAATCGTCACAGGAAGCCATTCTACTTTTTTTTTTTTTAATCCCTGGCGGACCCCTCTCTCCCCCTTTTTTTTATTATTTTTTTTTTTAAATCTTTTTGCACTGCGTTTTTGCCCTGCCTTGGCTGATGCAGCAGCCGGGAGACTCTGCCTGGCGGCTCGGCATCAGTAGCCGCTAGCGTAGCAGAAGGCGAGGAGAGCTGGCGGAAGGAGGAGACAAGCCTGGAGGAGCAGCATTTTTTTACCTTGCTTTATCGCTCGGGAGGCCAGAGCAGCCTGTGCCATCCTGAGCTTCTCTGCCCTTTCGCCGCAAGGTATTTAATTGGTTTCGGGTTTTTTGTTTGTTTTTTTTGTTTTTTTTTTCCCGGAAAGCTTGGCTTTTTAGTTGTTGTTTTTTCGCCCCCCCACCCCCCTCTCCTCGGTGTTGTTGTACCAGCTGAGTCATCATGTCCGCTCTGACGCCTCAAAGCGACATGCCAACCCCCACCACAGACAAGATCACTCAGGCTGCCATGGAGACCATCTATCTTTGCAAATTCCGAGTGTCCATGGATGGAGAGTGGCTCTGCCTGCGCGAGCTGGACGACATCTCCCTGACACCCGACCCCGAGCCCACCCACGAAGGTAACGGTCCCCTTCCCTGACGCCGCATCCCTGCCGCACCGCTGGGGAGGGCATGTCGCCAGGGCGAGTCCTCCTGCCTGCAGACCCCCGGCTCCTTTTATGCCCTGTCGGGAAGCCGAGGAGATGCTTCAGGTTGCCCTGGGAGTTTGCTGCGTCTTTTAGCGCCGCAGCCCTGGCAGAGAGGGAGCTTTGTGCTTCGCTGCGCTCCTTCGGCATGCTGCGCCGGGAAATAGCAGGTCAGCGCATCTCGGGAGGGGAGGTAACCGCCGCGCCTGCTCCTTTTACTCGTCCTTGTACTCTTCAAACGGGAGTTAGAATCATAGAACGGTAAGGTTGGAAGGGACCTCAAAGATCATCTAGTTGCAGCCCCCTGCCATACGCAGGGACACCTCCCACTAGAACAGGTCACTCAAGGCCTCGTCCAGCCTGGCCTGGAACACCTCCAATGAGGTTGTGGAGCGAAGATCACGTTGGGTGATTCTGTGCTCCACAGCCTCCCTGGGCAACCTGTGCCAGTGTCTCACCGCCCTCACTGCAAAGACCTTCCTCCTAACATCCACTTTCAGTCTCCCCTCTGCCACTTCAAACCCATTGCCCCTTGTGCTGTCATTACAAGACCTTGTCAATAGTCCCTCCCGAGCCTTCCTGTAGCCTCCTTCAGATCCTGGAAGGCTGCTCCAAGGTCTCCTGGAAGCCTTCTCTTCTGCAGGCTGCAGAGCCCCAACTCTGTCGGCCTGTCCTCACAGCAGAGCTGCTGCAGCCCTCTCAGCATCTTCATGGCCCCCTCTGGACCCTCTCCAACAGTTCCATGTCCTTCTTGTTCTGGGGGCTCCAGAACTGCACACAGGACTCCAGATGGGGTCTGAGGAGAGCAGAGCCAAGGGGCAGAATCCCCTCCCTTGCCCTGCTGCCCACACTGTTCTTACTGCAGCCCAGCACAGGGTTGCTGTCTGGGCTGCACTCACACTGCAGCCTCATCTTGAGCTTTTCATCACCCTAGACCCCCAGGTCCTTTTCCTCAGGACTGCTCTCAGCCATTCCCCACCCAGCCTGGAGTTGTGCTTGGAGCTGTTGCTCTGTGAGCTGCCAGCTGTCGCAGCTGGAGCGTCCTGGCTCTCACACACAGCCGTGTGTGTGTGCCGAGGGTCAGTGGGTAGGGTTTGGAAAGTCCCAAGTGGTGATGCAGTTGTGCCTCTTGTCAGGTGCTCGATGCCATCACAAGTCCTCAGCTCGCTGCTGGCAAGCATGTTGCTGTTTATAGCACCCTTGGGAAGCTGATTAAGTGGGAGTGGAACCCATCTTGCCTGCTTCTTGTAAAGGAATTTGTGATCTGTGTTGATGGTGGCCACAGTTTAATAGCAGATGAGGCAAAATGGGACTGAGCACTTTGTGAGGACTCAGGAGGACATCTGTGCACTGCTCTAACCATAAAATACAGGGAGGGAAGATGTGTTTCTGCAGAGAATTTGTGATTTGTAGATTCATAGAGTGCTTTGGCTTGGAGAGGACCTTAAAGGTCACCCAGTTCCAGCACCCCTGCCATGGGCAGGGACACCTCCCACTAGCCCAGGTTGTGCAAGGCCTCATCCAGCCTGGCCTTGAACACCTCCCTGGGAGGGGACATGTATGACTGATATGGATCAATGGTGAAAACCTAATGGCAGGTCAGGTAAAAGGAGAAGTGAACACTTTGAGTACTGAAGCTTGAAGAGGACATCCACACGTTGCTCTCTACCAATGAGAAAGTGGGGAAGGAGGAGATCTGATGAAGTTCTGGAGGAATTTTGCACACTGGGCAGTGTTCTGAGGTCACCAGCACTGCCAGGCTTGGAGTGCTGCTTGCTGATGTCCTGCAGCATGAAGGCTCCATCTTTTCACTCCTGCCCCTCATCCAGTAGCTGCTGCAGTACAGCTCCACCAAGCAATCCTGCTTGACTCGTTCGGTGCTTGCTTATCAAGTCACTAATGCCTGACTCTGGTAGTGTCTTGCTGGATGAGGCAACTTCAGGTGTGGTGAGGATTGGAGCTTTAAAATAACATCCCAGGTGGTAATTTAATTTCCATTTCACAGCTGCTCTCAATGGTAGCACCTCCTGGGTTTGGATTTGCTTGCCAAATAGTCCCACGGTGAGGTACTAGACAGAGCTTTCCAAAGCTCCCTCTGGAGCTTGGCCCAGGGTGCTGTAAGCTCAGGATAGCAGAACCAGAGTGGCAATTGAGCCAAGGCTGCCCAGGGCAGTCATGGATTCCCCCTCCATGCAGGCATTCAAGGCCATCTTGGATGAGGCTTTGAGCAACCTGGGCTAGTGGGAGGTGTCCCTGCCCATGGCAGGAGGCTGAAAGTGGACGATCTTGAACCTCCCTTCCAACCCAAACCAGTCTCTGAATCTATGAAGAGCACAGCAGTTCAGCTGCCTTCCAATTCCCATGTTCTTGTAGGTGGCCCAGGCTCATTCAAACCTTACTTGGTCTTGCCTGCTGTATTTTTGGTGTAACTTTGGTGTGCTTCAGGGTTTGGGAGTTTTCCCAGCGTGTGTTTTGAACAGTGGAGGTGGATTGATTTTTGCTTTGCCTGGTGTTGTAGTTAGTAAATGACCTTCCAAAGCAATCTAGGCTTCTTCCCATAGGACAGCCTGGAAAACCTTTCAGTCATTCTGTGAGCCAGTTTGTTACATCCTTATTTTTCAGGTGCTTCTTTGCTCTCTTGCTCTCCTGAAGCACATGGGGAAGGTAGGCTTGGATGAATGCAGTGCCTGTCAGAGAGCTTCTCTAGGTGGCCTTTCTGAAGCAGGCTGTTTGCCCTTGCAGTGTGCAGGTGACACTCCTGCTTCATTAAAACATGAATCCTGCACTTACCCTTCCCCAAACCTAGAAGAGTCATTGGTTTCAAAGCTCTGATCAGACCCACTCTCTTGCAAGGACCAGAAGGGGTTAGAAAAGAGCATTTTACTCCTCTTATTTCAATATTATTTACTCATTTTATTTCCATATAATTTAATTCATATCTCAAAAATGGATGAGAAGAGAGAGCTGTGTCAAAACCACCAATGTGGAGATAGATGGTTGGAAAGACCTCCGAGGTCATCACGTCCAAACTTCAGTGTCAACACATTCATAAATGATGACATAAAAGATTCACAGACCCACAGAATGGGTTGGAAGGAACCTCAAAGATCAGCTGGTTGCAACCTCTTCACCATGGGCAGGGACACCTCCCACCAGCCCAGGTTGCTCAAGCCCTCACCCAACCTGCCCTTGAACACCTCCAGGGTGGGGTCATCCACAGCCTTTCTGGGCAACCTGTTCCAGTGTCTCCCCCCCCTCGCTGCCAAGAATTATGCATTCATCAATTAAGGTTGATTGTTGGGAGGCAGGAAGAAGGTTGTGTTGGTTTGGTGTTTGGGTTTTTTTTTTGGATCCAAGTCCTGTTTTTAACGGAGATGAGGTCAGCAGGAGTGTTGAGAATAGAAAAGCTGACACAGCTTTTATCCTGTGCTCGACCTGGAGCTACTGCATCAGCGCCACTGCTGTGGCCTCCAGGGGTGAGGGGACCTGGGCACAGGGCCTGCAGGCACCAGGGGCTGGTCTGGGGGGAGAAGCAGGAGACCTGAGACTGGTGTGGCTTGTAATGCCTGCATATAGGAGTGATGCTGAAAGGTAGGGTTATGAAGAGGAAGGAAATAAAAGGCTTTGGACTTCTGCCAAAGGCAGAGGGCTGCATATGTTTTGGGGTTTTTTTTGTTGCCTTACAAATCAAGGCAGAAGGTTTGAAAATTTTCTTTCAGTATTTCCCATTTTCTCAGATATTTCACTTATTTTGGTATTTTCTCTACAAGAAGAAAGTAAAACATTTTCAAAACCAGCAAAACAAAACCCTCATCTCTTAACCAAGGAAAGTATGAAGTGCAAGACCTTTAAGACAAAATTCTCAAGGATGAAATCTTCTTTTTCTTGATTTTTAAACCTCACCCACCCCTGCCTGCTCTTTTCCCTTGAGCCTTGTTCTCATTTTCATCCTCACTGCGCAGAGCTGCTCTTTTCCTCTGCTCACCATGACTCTGCTGCTTGGCTGGCAGCTCTGGGCTTTAAGGATGATGCAGGCACCCAGGGTGCAAGGTGAGGAGCAGTTGCTGTTCTCTGGGGTGCGTGGTGAGGAGGAGGAGGAAGGCAGAGTGATTTCTTGTGAACTGGGGGGACAGCAGGTCACAGAGTGAAGAGGTCAGAGACAGGAAACTCAGGTAGCAGCAAGAGCTGAGGGACAGCAACTGGAGGCTTCAAATTCTTCTTTCATCAAGCTGTTGGATTCCATGGAATCAAAGAATTGTTTAGGATGGAAAAGACCTCCCCCAAAAAATCAAGTCCAACCATCAACCCAGCTCCACCATGGCCATCAAACCATATCCCCAGGTGCCATGGCCACAAGTTTCTTGAACTCCTCCAGGGATGAGGACCCTTCCACCTCTACAAGTTTCTTGTGTCAATCCCTGACCACTCCTGCACCAAACACGTTTTTCCTCATCTCCAACCTAAGCCTTCCCAGGCACAATTTCAGGCCATTGCCTCTCCTCCTATGACTTGGAGAGAAGACCAAGCCTCACCTTACTGCAGGAGGTCAAAAGTTTGTAGGAACTGGAAACCAGATTTAAGAGAACAAATATGAAGTCAGCAGTCTGCAGGTTTATTTTCTTCAGAGATGAGTCAAAAGTGTTGCAGAGAAACCTCTCAGAGGCTGAGATGGGAAGTGAAATATAGGGTGGGAAAAAAGTGGGTGTTGGGGTTTTTCCTTTCTTCGTGCAAATTATCAAGTGCCAAAGTAAGAGCAGAAATCTCCAGGTGTAGACTCCTGCTCCCTCTGGAAAGAAGAACATTGTGGAGAAACATTCCATGGAACTCCAGGTAGTTGCAGTGTATAGAAGGTGACCCTGGGCAGCCTGATCTAGCTGGAGATGTCCCTGCTAACTGCAGGGTGGAGGGCTTGGGCAAGATGAGCTTTGAGGGTCCCTTCCAACCTGATGCAATCTGTGAAGCTGTGAAATAGCTGATGGTGGTCATGGGGAGATGGGATTAAAGCTTAAGGTGGGCTGGCAGAGTTGATGTGTGTGTGGTGTATGTTTACTGCTGCCTTGGCCACCATGTGTGATGTGGAGTGAGCCTGCAAGTCCCAAGTCCTTTCTGCTTTTCTCATAGATTCAGAGAATCCTACAATGGGTTGGAAGGGACCTTCAAGACCATCCAATTCCAGCCCCCTGACATGGGCAGGGACGTCTCCCACCAGCCCAGCTTGCTCAAAGCCTCATCCAAGCTGGGCTTGAACTCTTCCAGGGAGGGGACAGCCACAGCCTCCCTGGGCAACTGTGCCAGTGTCTCCCCACCCTCACTGTGAAGCATTTCTTCCTAATCTCCAGTCTCAATCTGTCTTTTTCTTCCTTTTCCCCTCCTCCTGGTTTGTTGCAGATCCATCAAAACTGTTTCTTCGTGTTAAAACCTTAACTTGAAAGCCTCTGCAGGAGAAATGGTTTTGCTTGTCTGTGACCTTGCTGGTGCCACACAAGGAGCAGTGTGTGAGGACAGTGGCTTTTGATACATCATCTAACAGTTTTATCCTAAAAATACTGCAGCCACAGTTCAGAGCAGAAGCAGCAGCTGGTGGGGCTGTGGTGTGAGGTTCTGGGCAGTGGGGTGCTGGGGGAGCAGAGAACAAAGAGCAGGGATTGAGCTGCTGTGCCTGGTGTGCTCAGAAGGTGCAGATAAAATTAACTCTCCTTACAGGGAGCAGATAGCAGCAAGGTCAGCAGGGAGCAGCAACGGAGCTCCCCCGAGGCAGCAGTGGTGCCACAGCACTTTGTGTTCTCCAGAGAAGGGCAACAGAGCTGGGGAAGGGTCTGGAGAGCAGGGCTGGGGAGGAGCAGCTGAGGGAACTGGATGGGGGGAGGGAAGTGGTGGTGTTAGTGTAGAGAAGAGGCCGAAGGCAGAGCTCATTGCTCTCTGCAGCTCCCTGAGAGGAGGCTGCAGTGAGGTGGGGTTGGGCTCTTCTGCCTAGTCTCAGGTGACAGGAGGAGAGGCAGTGGCCTGAAATCGTGCCAGGGGAGGCTTAGGTTGGAGATGAACAATTTCTTTGCTGCAAGAATGGTCAGGGATTGGAAGAGGCTGCCCAGGGAGGTAGTGGAGTCCCCATCCCTGGAGGTGTTCAAGAAACCTGTGGCCATGGTGCCTGGGGACATGGACTGATGACTATGGTGGTGCAGGGTTGAAGATTGGACTTGGTGATCTTAGAGAGCTTTTCCTACCCAAACAGTTCTGTGATTTTCCTCCTTGCTGGTCCTGTTGTCAGTGCTTCCTCCTCCTCCTGATTTGCAAATCTAATCAGAGAATGTTCATTGCACTCCTCAGTGATGTTCCCAGAGCCTGAGTGATTTTCTTTCTTGACCACTTGAATCATTTGTTATCAGATGTCTCATTTAGCATTCCCCAGGCAACAAAGCTGAGCTGATGCAATTTAAATAAATGTAAGAATGTGACTGCTGGGTTCCTTTTCATGGGAGTAATAACAACAACAACAGTAACAATAACATTTGGCCATGCAGTGAATGGGAATGGTAGCCTTAAAGCCTTAAAGGAAGGGTGCAGTTCATCATGCTCCAACTAAATCATCAGGGCATCCTGGGGTGGATTGGAAGAGCTGTGATGAGTAGGTCAGAGAGGTTCTCCTCCCACTCTGCTTTGCCCTGATGAGGCCACAGCTGGAATATTGTGTCAAGTTCTGGGGCCCTCACTTCAAGAAGGACCTCAGGGAACTACTTGGAAGAGTCCAGCACAGAGCCACAAAGCTACTGCAGGCAGTGGAACATCTCCCTGTGAGGACAGGCTGAGGGAGCTGGGAGCAGAGGAGCCTGAGGTGACCTCCTTCATGCTGATCAGGATGTGCAGGGCAGTGTCAGGAGGACAGAGCCAGGCTCTGCTCAGGGATGTCCATGACAGGACAAGGGGCAGTGGGTGCCAGCTGGAGCAGAGGAGGTGCCAAGGGAACAGAAGGGAAAACTTTGTCACTGTGAGGGTGCTGGAGGCCTGGAGCAGGCTGCCCAGAGAGGTTGTGGAGTCTCCTTCTCTGGAGACATTGCAAACCCACCTGGATGTGTTCCTGTGTGACCTGCCCTGGGTGGTCCTGTTCTGGCAGGAGGGTTGGACTGGTTGATCTTTGGAGGTCCCTTCCAACCCCATTCTGTGGTCAGCACTTTTCCAGCTCTAATTTTAAACACGTTGAGTTTTTCCCTCCTCTTTCCTCACAGCAAATCCACACACAGGAGCAAAGGGGATTGAACTCAAGCACTGGGTGCAGTCTTCTTGTCTTTCCTGGTGTGTTGAGTTACTGCTGTAGGCAAGCTTCAAAACCAACTTGGAAGCAGAACCTGGGGAGCCTGAGCTTGGTGAGGTTTAGATTGTTTGTAAGTCTAGAGCAGAGTTAGTGTTTGCTGGAAGCCTCTGTGCAGAAGCTTAACAGATTTGGGTCAAGCCTGTCATGGAGCCACAGCAGCATAACTGACATTTCTCTGTTGCTGAGGACTTTGTGTCAGGCTTCATTTTCACTTCCCAAAATTGATGCTGGGTAAGGGTTTTTTTGGGTATTTTACTGACTTCTCAGCTTCTCCTTACGCATTTACTGTACTTAATCCTGACCTATTTGGTCTCTTGGAGGAACTCCATTCTCATATGGTGCTTGGAAACTCTAAAGAGGCCATGTGGATCCTTGGCTTTCTTTCCTTACCCATAAAAAAATGTCATAGCTATAGAAGAAACTTCATAGAATGGGGACCTCCAAAGGTCATCCAGTCCAACCCCCCTGCAGGGACATCCTCCCCTAGAGCAGACTGCTCACAACCTTCTCCAGCCTGACCTTCGCTATCTGTGGGGCTGTGACCTCAACTCCCTCCCTGGGCAGCCTGGTGCAGTGTTCAGCAGCCTCCTGGTGCAGAACTTGTTCCTCACATCCAATCTCCATCTGCTCTGCTCTCATTCCAAACCCTTGTCCCTTGTCCTGTCCCTGCAGGGCTTTGCAAACAGTCCCTCTGCAGCCTGCTGTTAGCCCCCTGCAGGCACTGGCAGGCTGCTCTGAGGTTTCCCTGGAGCCTTCTCTTCTCCAGGCTGAACAACCCCCGCTCCCTCAGCCTGTCCTCATAGCAGAGCTGCTTCAGGCCTCCTACCATCTTGGTGGCCTCCTCTGGACCCTCTCCAGCAACTCCTCCTCTCTCTTATGCTGGGGGTCCCAGAACTGGACAGAGTTCAGGTGAGGTCTCAGCAGAGCAGGGTGCAGTGACAGAATCACTTCTCCATCTGCTGGCCTTGTTGCTCTAAATGCAGAAGCACTTGGAGCAGTCCATCCTCCTAGTTGTACTCACAAGGTGTTTACTAACAGAAGTAAAGAGGTTGTGGGCAGAAACTGGATGGCCTCAGGAGCTGTGTGTGCTGAGGCACTGCTGTTGTGCTGCTCAGCTTGCAGCACACCGTGGGAGTCTGCTTGTAGGTGGTATCCCAGGATAGAGTGAAATGTTCTGTTTGAGGTGATGATGTTCATGGCAAGTTGTTCCCTAATGAATGAGCTCTGTCAGCAGTTGGAAGGGAATCCAGGAGGATTTGTGCAGCTCCAGACTGTGGGAGTGGCTCAGCCATTGTTAAAGGGGACCCCTTCAGTGTTTCTTTAGGCTGATTTAAAACACCAGAGGGATGCTTCTGCTGTTTGTGCTCAGGAAAGGGTAGTCAGGGATTGGAAGATGCTGCCCAGGGAGATGGTGGAGTCCCCATCCCTGGAGGTGATCAGGGAAGGTGCAGACTGGCAGTCTGTGTCATGTTTTGATGGCCATGGGGGATTGATGGTTTGGTTCAGTGATCTTGGAGGGCTTTTCCAACCAAACCAATTCAGTTCTCTACCATGAATCACATACCTGGTTTATACCTGTCCTGCCTCCAGTGTGAGAAGGCACAATCCTGACTGTCCCTTCATGTCCTCAGCTTTGGCATGAGTCATATTCTCAGTGGAGTGCTGTGAAAGCTTAGCAGTGCTGCCTTTGGACTTGGCCTTCTTGGCAACTCTGTTGGGGGCTGCCAGGAGGTGCTGGAAGGTTGCATTCCAGTGCACAGCAGGGTGGGAGACAGAGGGATACAGTGAGGGGTTGGAATATTCATAAAGGTTTCTACTCCCAACCTTATTTTGGGCTCATAACTTCATAGAATCATAGAGTGGTGAGGTTGGAAGGGACCTCAAAGCTCATCTAGTTCCACCCCCCTGCCATAGGCAGGGACCCCCCCCACTAGCACAGGTCACTCAAGGGCTTGTCCAGCCTGGCCTTGAACACCTCCAGGGAGGTTGTGGAGCACAGAATCACCCAAAGTGATCAAAGATCATGTTGGGTGCTTCTGTGCTCTACAACCTCCCTGGGCAACCTGTGCCAGTGTCTCACCACCCTCACTGCAAACAACTTCCTCCTAACATCCACTTTCAATCTCCTCTCTGCCACTTCAAACCCATTCCCCTTGTCCTGCCATTCCCAGACCTTGTCAATAGTCCCTCCCCAGCCTTCCCGTAGGCCCCTTCAGATCCTGCAAGGCTGCTCTAAGGTCTCCTGGAAGCCTTCTCTTCTCCAGGCTGCAGAGCCCCAACTCTCTCAGCCTGTCCTCACAGCAGAGCTACATCAGCAGGGCTCTGTTCTTGCAAGGAATTTCCTGCAGAGCTCCTTGCTCCTCCAAGCAAGCAAAGGTTGTACTCACTGCCCCTCTCTCCCTCTTCAGCCCTGCCAAGGGAAGAAGTCCCTGCTGAATGCAGAGCAGTTCACCACTCTGCCCTGGCAAATGCTTTAGCCTTGGGCAGGACCCAAGGAGTGATGTTTTGGGGCTGCTCTCAGTGTTGCAGCAATGCTCAGCTGCAGGGGAAGGGGGAGTTGTGATGTGCCTGGGGTGATGCTGTTGGCTCCTGGAGCAGGAGGAGGCTGTCTGTGCTTTGCCTTGGGAGGGAGGAGGTCCCAGGAGTGCCTGTGCTTTGCTCAGAACTTGGGTCCATTTGGCCTGCAAAGGGGAGTGTTGAGCAATCCTTGTGCTTCAGACCTCCAAGTGATTGCAGATAGGTGCTGGGGAGAGCAGATTGTAAGCAGGGAGCTGAAAACATCACAGACAGAGACTGTGGGGCTGAGCTGGCTTTATTTTCCAGTTTTGAAACCATGGAGTTAATGGGTGTGCTGAAACAAGCTCTCCTTGTCCTGCCTGCTCCTCTCTCTGTGCCTGTCAGCCCTCTGCAGGCAGCTGCCAAGGGGCTAGAGGTGTTGCTGATGGAGGCCTTAGTTGAGTCCTCCTCAGGGTGAGGACATAAAGCCCATGCTCAGCTGCATCACCTGGGCCAGACTTGGCAGAGAAGCATGGAATTGTTACAGGTGGGAAAGATCAGAGTCCAACCTTCCTTTGGAGTGGTGCTCCTAGCAGAGCTTCAGCTCTGCTTGACCTTATTTAAAGTGTCCTCAGTGTGCTTCTGCTGGAAGCTGCTCTCTGTGCTGTCCTGTCTGGCTGTGTTGCCCTGTTGGGGGGGGGCTGCTCTTGGGGCCGGGTAGGAGGAGACCCAATGCTGAGTGCTCTTTGATCTCACAGACGAAATAATGCTCTTCTTGCTTTGCCTTTTAGGATGTGCTTTACCAAACCCTTGCCTTGTCCTAAGGCAGCAGGAAGCCCAGCTTCTAAAGCTGAAGCCCACCTTAAGTTGACTCTCCAGACACAACCCCCTCTGCTCTATGGCTTTGACCAACCCCTCCTGACTTACCAACCGCTTGCCACTGTGAATGAAGTCTCGTGCCATGCAAATCTCCCTTTCAGTTACCCTTTTCCTTATGCCTTGATTTTTGACTCTTCCCTTCAGATCCTGGCTTGCATGACATCTTTTCTTTTCCTTTCCTTTTCTTTTTCTTTTTCTTTTTTTTGCTGTTTGCAAAGACTCTTGGGAGGATTTGACAGATGTGGTGGAGCAATTGCGTGCTGATACCGAAGGTGCGTGCCACACCGACATCTTTCAGCTGTGATTTCACTGGTGCTTGGGCTTTTGGCCTGATCTCTTGAGCCAGAGCACAAAAGACACTTTGCCTTGCCAGTGCCAAGAGCTGGGGCTTGGCTGCATGTACTCAACTGGGTGACCCAGGTTTGCAGCCGGAGCCTGCTGTGCCACTCGCAGTCTGCATGGATGGGTGCTTGCTGCTGCTGAAGAAAATGCTTTTGATCACTCAGATGTGTTTATTCATTGAGTGGCTCAGCTTGGAAGGGACCTCAGATTTCATCTGCTCCAGCCCCCTCACTGTGGGCAGGCACACCTCTCAATTAGACTTAGCT
>VWYK01105390.1:0-13699 GCA_013399775.1 Semnornis frantzii | reverse complement strand
TGGAAGGCTTCTCAAAGCTTGCAATGGTCTGCCCAGGGCAGTGCTGCAGTGCCCATCCCTGGGGGTGTGCCAGCAGCTGTGGCCCTGCTGCTTAGGGTCATGGTTTGGTGCTGAGCCTACAGTGCTGGGCTGGGGGTTGGAGTGGATGAGCTTGGAGGGCTCTGCCAGCAGGATGTGTGCTGTGATGCTGTGGGCAGGGCTGTTGTGGGGAGCTGCTGGATTGCAGGCAGGAGGGAGCACGGCTGGGGGAGGGCCTCGCTGCCTGCATTCTCAGAGCACTTCGTTAATATGATGCTAATTGATGCAGTAGCTAAGATCCCAAAATTTCTATAGTTGAGAGCCTGCTGCAGTGTAGCCAACCCTGGTGACTGCTGCCTCACCCAGCAGGAGGTGGGAGGGAGAGGTGGTTGGGGTCTGGTGGAGAGCACAGGCGCTTGGCTGGGCAGTGTTAGCATGGGCAGGTTGGGCACCACTGAGTGCAGGAGGTCCAGAGAAGGCCACGGAAAGGATCAGGAGGTTGGAGCAGCTCTGCTGTGAGCACAGGCTGAGGGAGCTGGGGTTGTGCAACCTGCAGAGGAGAAGGCTTCAGGCAGAGCTCAGAGCTGCTGCCAGTGCCTGAAGAGGCTCCAAGCAGGCTGCAGAGAGAGTGTGCCCAAAGGGCTGCAGGGACAGCACCAGGGCAATGGCTGCAAACTAGAGCAGAGCAGCTTGAGATTGGCTGTGAGGAACAAGTTCTGCAGCAGGAGGCTGCTGGAACACTGCAGCAGGTTGCCAGGGAGGGGGTTGAGACCCATCCCTGGAGATGTTGCAGGTGAGGCTGGAGAGGGCTGTGGGCAACCTGCTCTAGTGGAGGATGTCCCTGCTGAATGCAAGGCTTGGGCTGGATAAGCTCTGGAGATCCCTTCCAGCCCAGACCCTTCTGTGACTTAGTGCCACAGTCCTGCCTTTGGTGACTGCATTCTTCCTCCTCCCCACCAGCAGGAGCAGGGTGCAGGCCTGACCAACCTGGGTGGCAGAGCTGCTGGCACAATGCCCTGCTTCTGGGTCAGTCCCAAGCCAGCTGCTCCTGTGCCTCTCTTCCTGCTGCCTCCGTGTGCATCTCTCAACTCAGCTTTGAGCAGGGATGGGAGAAGCCTCAGTGCAGGATGCTGGGAGCAGCACCAGAACCCCACAGGAATTGCTGGGCTTGGCAGAATAGGAGCAGGGCCACAGAGGATGGGTGTCTGTCACTCAGGGCTGCACACAGCTGATGTTTACTTGTGGAGAGTGAAAGGGTTTTGCTGAATCCATGAGAGAGTGGCTGCTGTACATGGGTGCCTCATCCTGCCTGCTTTGCTGCTGTGCTTCTGGGAGGGTCATAGAGACATAGAATTGTCAAGGCTGGAAAGGACCCCAAGGATCATCCAGCTCCAACCCCCTGCCACGGGCAGGGACACCTCACACTAGAGCAGGTTGCCCACAGCCACATCCAGCCTGGCCTTAAACACCTCCAGGGATGAGGCTTCCACCACCTCCCTGGGCAACCTGTGCCAGGCTCTCACCACCCTCATGCTGAAGAACTTCTTCCTAACATCCAGTCTGAACCTACCTACTTCTACTCCATTCCCCCCACTCCTGTCACTACCTGACATCCTCAAAAGTCCCTCCCCAACTTTCCTGTAGCCCCTTCAGACACTGCAAGGCCACAATGAGGTCTCCCTGAAACCTTCTCTCCAGACTGCACAGCCCTAACTCTCTCAGCCTGTCCCCACAGCAGAGCAGCTCCAGCCCTCTGCTCATCCTCATGGCCCTGCTTTGGGCACATTCCAGCCCCTCCAGATCTTTCCTCTCCCAGGGGCTCCAGAACTGGACACAGTGCTCCAGGTGTGGTCTCAGCAGAGCAGAGGGGCAGAATCCCCTCCCTCACCCTGCTGTTGCTGCAGCCCAGGCTCTGGTTGGCTCTCTGGGCTGCCATAGGCAAGGATGGTCCTTGCCTGTTGAGGGGGGCAGAAGAGCAGAAGGTGTCCTGGGCTGTCCTGTGAGCCTGTCTCTTCCTCCATGTACCTGCAATGCCTGCTGGGCAGGTTTCCC
This sequence comes from Semnornis frantzii, assembly GCA_013399775.1. Lineage (NCBI taxonomy): Eukaryota > Metazoa > Chordata > Aves > Piciformes > Ramphastidae > Semnornis > Semnornis frantzii. The sequence continues at coordinate 11,629 of VWYK01105390.1, read as the reverse complement.
TCCCCCATTAGGTGCAGTTGTCATCTGAAAAATGGCCCTGAGAATGCCATTGCAGGGCTGGGGCTGTCACTGTTACAACTGCTGGGTTGAGTCCTGGGGTGCCAGAGCAGAGAGGTGGGCAGGGCTGGCTCCCCTGGGTGCTGCAGCACTGCCCTGCCTCCCTTCCCAGGGTCCAAGCCCTGCTGACCAGATGTTACCCTCAGGGGTGGCAGTGCCGAGCTGGAGGGCTTGGGTGACAATGGGGTGGCACAGATGGCCCTGAAAGGAGGTGGTGGGCAGCACCTGGCGGGTGGCAGCCCAGGAGGGTATCTGTTTCAGCTCTGGGAGGTGTGTTGGCTCTGCAGTGCTGCCTGCAGTAAACATTGGCTGTTAGCAGGAGCTGAGCAGAGCTGGCAGCCGCTGGGCAGGCTGGCTCCTGGCAAGGGGCTGCCTTCACATCAGCCTTTTTGAGGGCAAAGCAGCATCCAGCAGCTCCTGGAGCTTCCATTCTCCAGCAAGGAGGTTTGCGGTGGGGGGTCTGTGTGTGTCTCAGTGTGGCACTCAAGCCATGCAGGCACCATCTTGTGATGAAGAGCCTGGCTAAGGTCCTTCCCTTAGCCACCAGGCTGCACCTGCCATCAGCTCTGGGAAGGACTGACTTGTTTTGTTGTTTTGGGTTTTTTTTTCCCTTTCCTTTTTAACCCAAATTCTTTTCTTCTTTGCAGGTGGTGAATTGTGGCCAAGCAGAGTGCTGAGAGCAGCCCCTGGAAGCAGTGTGAGTTGATCCTGCAAAGCTTTTATTCTCCTTTCCAGATCCCACCCAAGGCTGAGTGGGTTTTGTGGCACAGGAAGGGTTACTCAGCGTGGAGCTGGTGCTACACAGGGAGGTTCACCTGCCACAAGCCCCTGGCAGGACTGGGAATCTGGCCTGGTACTACCAAAGCACCAAACTGCTGTTCTTGGGCTTGTTCTGGCTCTCTGTGTTGGGTTTTTCTCCTGCTTTAGTGAGGCATTGGGCAGCAGCCCCTTTGCCAGCAGAGAGACTTCCACCATCTGCCTGAGGCTTTGCCCTCTGGTGGGGCAGCTGTGGGGTGCCACACTCAATGCTGAGTTTCCATCCTCTCTTTTGGGAGGAGGATTTGAGCAAGGCAGGGGTTTGTTGGGTGTGGATCTGAGCCCAAGGCATAGGTCCCTGGGCTTGTGGGGCTGGGCATGACTGATCCAGGCTTGTAGTGAGGCAGGTGTTGGCCTCTTCTACCCAGTAACCCATGCCAGGGCAAGAGGAAGTGGCCTCAAGTTGCACCAGGGGAGGTTTAGCTTGGAGATTAGGGAGAGTTTCTCTGTTAAAAGAGTTGTGAGGCATTGGCACAGGCTACCCAGGGAGGTGGTGGAGTCACCACCCCTGGAGGTGTTGGAGAAAGGTGTGGCCATGGCACCTGGGGACAGGGGTTGGTGGCCATGGTGGTGTTGGGTTGGTGAGGGTGCAAGTTCTTGCCACCATTGCCCACGCTGGAGTGGGCATGGAGGACAGGAGGGCACTGCACCTCCACAGTGAGCTCTGGTACCCAGGCAGCACCTCCCCTTCCCTGGTGGCCTCAGTGTTCTGGCTGCAGCTCAGGGGCGGTGGCCCAGGGCTGGTTGTGGTGTTTGGTTTTATGTTCCCACTCCTAGTTGTGTCTGATGGGTCTGCAGCAGAGACTTGGGACAGCACTTGCACAGCAGAGCTGCTTCGTGGCTGTGTGCTCAGGGCAGGCTTGCCCAGCTGTGTACCAGCTGCTTGCAGGTCCCAACTCCCTGGCAAGCCTGAGCCGGCAAAGTCTTGCCAACACAGCCCCAGGCAGCTGCGGCTGTGCACCAAGGGAGGTGCCCTCTGCTGCTGGAAGGGTCACAGCACAGTGATTGTACTGCTGGTGAGCATCTTGCTTCTATTTCCTCACAGCTGATGTAAAATCCTATCTTCTGGATGCCAGGAGGGGCTTACTGCTGGGATGTGGTGGGCAGGGGTGAAGGGAATAGGCTGCCTGCCTGGAGGGGAAGGTCACCCACCAGCTGGGCTGGGTGACCATCACAGGCTTCCAACTGAACTCCTCCCTTGGAGGTGTACACAAGAAGTGAGCAGTGCCTTGGGCAAGATGGCACTTTGCAGCCACTGCTTTAGCCCCTGAACAGGACTCTTCTGGAGCTGTGTGTGAGTGAGTGATGACTGCAGGCAGAGAGCTTGGGGCCTCCTTTGGAAGGGAAGAGGAGGTGGGAGAAGGCAGGACTGGGCCTGTGCTCCAGCTGGGCTCCCTTTAGTCACACCCCCACCCCCACCCCCCCCCCCCCCCCAGGACCTACTCAAGGTCCTTTCCTCTTCCAGCACCTTGCTTCAGGCTGGCCTTATGGTTTCCAGAGTGTCTGGCCCTGTGTTCTCATCTGCCCTGGCTGCTATGTCCTACCCCAAGGCAGCTGGACTTGTGGTCTGTGCCTTCCTCTGCTGGCTTTTGGCCAAGAGCAGTGCTTGCTGCAGGGACCCTCGGAGTGCTGTGGCAGGAGCTGTGGCTCTGCTGTCGCTGAGTGCTGGACAAAGAGTGTTCCTGGGTGGGCCACGTGGAATCATGGAATCCTTTCAGTTGGATAAGACCTCTCAGGTCATCCAGTCCAACCCTCAGCCCAGCCCCACCACGGCCACCAAACCCTGTCCCCAGGTGCCATGACCACAGGCTTCTGGAACACCTCCAGGGATGGGCACTCCACCACCCCCCTGGGCAGCCTGTGCCAATCCCTGACCACTCTGGCACCACAGAAATTTGTCCTCAGCTCCAACCTCACCCTCCCCTGGCACAATTTCAGGCCATTGCCTCTCCTTCCATCCCCTGATCCTGAGGAGCAGAGCCCAGCCCCAGCTCACTGCAGGCTGCTCTCAGGGAGCTGTAACACCTGAAAGAAAAACCTGAACGACAAACTAATGGTTTGCAACAGCCCTGTCTCCTTCTGCCATGGGTCTGAGGTGCCCTGCTGGTGGGCTGCAGTAGCCAGCTCTGGGGCATGCCTGCAGCTGGGTGAAGTGGGTGCAGAGAGCAGTGGTTGGTAGCACTCCGTTGTTGTTGGTAGCTCTGTTGGGTTGAGAGCCTCTCTCCTTGTGCTGCACCAGAACAGTCCTGGGTTCTGCTCTGGTGCCACCCCTGCCTGAGGGCTAGTAGAGGAGTGGAGGGGTGGCTGCAGTGCCGGTGGCCCTGGTGTCTCCCTGAGGAGCCTGGTCCCTGCCTGGGCTGTGTCACCTCCTGGGCAGCCCCTTCCCCACCTGGAAAAGCATGCAGCAGGGAGCAGCAGGGCACAGGCAGCCGCAGAGCAGGGCAGCTCTGTCTGCGGGCTGAGCCCTTGCCCTGCCTGGACAGCTGCAGGCAGTTCCCAGAGGCTGCAAAGTTCAGCTGAACGCCAGGATGAGCTCTGTGAGACAAGGACCAGCCCAGCTGCTGCCTGCATTGCTTTCTGCATGAGAAACGCTGCCAGTCTGCTTTATGGAGCAGTTAGGAAGGACCAAGCTGTGCCTCCTTCACCCCCTGCATCCGTGGGACCCTGTCTGGGCAGGCAGCAGTGGCAGCCCCTGGCACAGCGCCGCTGCGGGGTGGCGGTGCTGGGGCAGTGCAGTGCCTGCTGCCCTGGCCCTGGTTCGAGCTGCTGGTGCACTTTCCTCTGGATTTGGGGCCCATCCTGGCTGTGAGACATGCCTGGGTCAGTGGAGCTTGCTCCCTGCAATCCCAGCTGCTGGGCTGAGCAGACTGTGGTATGTGGCAACACATGCCCTGAGGGCTGCAGAGAGCTGCCAGCACCCTCACACTGGGAAAGGCTGGCACCTGGCCAGGCACCCTGCTGACTCCAGCTGAGGCTTTAACCTCTTCTGCATCACCTCATTTAGGAGCTGAGCTGCCCTCCCTGTGCGCTGTCTCAGCTGGACTGATGCCACCCAGCTCTGTCCCTTCTGCTGGGCTGGAGAAGGTTTCTCTGCCCATGAGCTGTGCTGGGGCTGTGCTCTCACCCCCAGCTTTGACAAGGAGCAATGGATGGAAGCTGCAGCACAGGAGGTTCCAGCTCAACACAAGGGAGAACTTCTTGGCTGTAAGGGTCCCAGAGCCCTGGCACAGGCTTCCCAGAGAGGTCGTGGAGTCTCCTTCTCTGGAGCCTTCCAAGGCCTGTCTGGATGTGTTCTGTGTGCCCTGAGCTAATTTGTCTGGTCCTGCTCTGGCAGGGGTTGGACTGGATGAGCTCTTTGGGTCCCTTCCAACCCCTGACATCCTGTGAGCTTGTGGCATGTGGCACTGTGTTGGGCAACAGGAGCTGAGCCTGCCCCTGATGGAGCTTTCCCTGCAGGATGCAGCTCTACTGGCTCTGCCCTTGCCCCATCCCTCAGCCAGAGCTCTCCATGACCCAGAAGCCTCACCACTGGTTTTGGACAACGGTGGGGAGGGCTGGGCTGGACTCCTGCCTTGCTCCACCTAGGTGCTGCATTCCAGTGTCTGCAGGGGAGCTGCAGGCAGGGTGGGGAAGGACTGTTCAGAAGGGTCTGTGGGGGTAGGCTGGGGGCAATGGTTTGGAGCGGGAGCAGGGCAGAGTTAGGTTGGGCATCAGGAGGAAGCTCTGCACAGTGAGGGTGGTGGGACAGTGGCACAGGCTGCCCAGGGAGGTGGCAGAGGCTCCATCCCTGGAGACATTCAAGGTCAAACTTGAGGGGGCCCTGAGCAAGCTGCTGCAGTTGGAGCTGTCCCTGCTTGCTGCAGTGGGTCTGGGCAGGATCACCTCTGAGGGTCCCTTCCAACCTGATGCTGGAGATGAGGAAGAAACTCTTGAGAGTGAGGGTGGGGAGAGACTGGCACGGGTTGCCCAGGGCTGTTGAGGCCTCAATCCCTGGAGACATTCAAGGCCAGACTTGATGTGGCTCTGCACAACCTACTCTAGTTGGATGTGTCCCCTGCTGCCTGCAGGGGCTTGGACAAACTGACTCTTGAGGGTCCCTTCCAACCCGATGCAATCTATGGTTCTGTAACGTGGTGATGGCAGTGAGCTTGGGTGGAAAGGAGGAGCTGTCCCTTGTTGGCATCTCTGTGTGGCAGGCTCTGCCCACCCGAGTTTCAGCAGCTCTTTTGGCACAGCAGGACCCCATGTATGCTGTAGGCAGCACTTGAGCACACATTGTGGGGTGGGGATCTGCAGGATGTGGTGCCATGGGTGGGTGCAGAGGTAGGAGAGCGGCTGGCCCTGATGTGGATCTGCTCTGGGACATCATCCTGCAACAGAAGGCTGCTGGAGGTGACACCTGCCTGGGCTCCTTCCAGCCCAACAGCCTCACTCTTCCCTCCTCCGTTCTGGGCTTGAGGCTTTTGGGTTTCCTCTCCTGGCTTCCCTTCCCAGTGCTTGAAGGGGTTAAAGAGTGTCCAGGCCACTTCCCAACCTCAGCTGCTACAGGAGCAGGTGCTGAGAGCTGCTCAGTTGACCCAGCAGGCTCTGTGGGGCAGGATCTGCTCTGCTCCTTGCAGCTTGCTGGATCAGCCCTGGCCAGGGTGTGGGGTGCTGAGGCTCCCCTGCCTACTCCCCAGGGCATGCATCCAACCCAGGGGGCTGGGTGCTTGTCCTGGCTGTGTCCAACAGCTCAGCTCTTGAGAGGGTCCTGAGCATGGCTGGATTCTCTGCTTCGGCATCACTTGGGAAAGGGCCAGCTCCTGATGGAGCAGTCACTGCCCGAGGGCTCAGCTGTGCTCTGTGTCCCTCTCCACCTGCAGAGGAGACAGAGCTTGGTGGGACAGTGGAGAAGCTGGCTGGGCAACGGAGGGAGCTTTGCAGGGCAGGGAGGAGCTCTCTCAGCCTCTGAGGCTGCTTGAACCTGCTGGGTGGAGAGTGGGGTTGAGTCTTCTTGGCACTGCTCTCACCTAGAGGGTGTTCATCCTGCTTCTCAGACCACCTGAGGGAGCTGGTATTGAGCTGGCATCTGTCACTGCACCTACAGCTGCTGCCCAGCTCCCACTTTGCTCTGCCTGAAAGCCCCAGGCTGGCAGTGGTGGTTGGCAGGGTGAGCAGAAGCACTGCTGCTCTCTGCCACCCCAGCGTGGTGCTGCTTGTTCCTCCCTGCAAGGTTGTTTTGGGGGTGAATTTTGGGTGGGGAGGGCAGGGCCAGGAGAGGGCTGCCATGGTCCTGCTGCCAGTGCAGCATGGCTCTTGTTGCACGAGACTGCTCTGCTGCCAGCAGGTTGCCAGGGAGACGGAGATGTTCATAGGTGGTGCTGCTGCTGCAGCCGTGCCAGGCGCTCTGCCGTGCCACCCCTGCCAGCTCCACTGCCTGCCCCTTGTGCTGTGGCAGGGGACACAGGGCTGAGCAGTCTGTGTGCTGCCTTGTCCTGGAGGGCACTGCTGATGGAGTCCCCATGGAGTGGTTTCTGGTGGCTGTGGCCACCCCAGTGTCTGGGATGGATGCCTCGAAGTTGAGGCAGGCTGGGGAGAGCCAGGGGGCACGGGGCAGAGCCATCTCCAGGTGGGTCCCTTGTGCCAGCCCCAGAGGGATCATGAGGTGGCAAGTGAGAGGGGATGTCTGGGGACTGTCTGACACTGCTTGGATCATCCAGCAGGGTGGGAAGCCTCATCTCTTGGAGAGCCTGGGCTTGGCTTCTGCAAGGCACCAGCCGTGTGCCACCTGCGTGGCCCCGGCGGGTCACCAGGGAGGGCAAACAAAGGCATGTGGTGCTGTGCCAGCTGGGGCTGGGTGCAGTGTGGTGGTGCTCTGCCAGGGCTGCCTATCACCCATCCACCACCTCTTCCAGGCAAGACCTCTGGGTGCACTCAGCCCTGGGCACCTTCTGGCAGCTGCCTCCACTGCTGCCCTCCTGGCTGTGGTCTGGGTGTCCTGCCTGCCATCCACAGAACCCACCTAGGATGGCTGCCAGGTGCAAGGCATCTCTGTGCTGTTCCCTCCTACTGCTCTGGGGGTGCCGAAGCCTCATGCCCGTGGTAGCTGTGGTGTCACTGTCCTGTGCCCAGCAGCCCTGTGGCAGCCTGGGCTGTGTGGGACAGAGTGGTCAGGCTGGGATGGATCTGTCTGAGCTCAGATCCACCTGGGATCCACTGCTGGCTTTGCATCCCTGATCCTGGCTGAGGCTGCCCTGGCCTGACTCGGGGGCAGGAGCTGTGCCCCCCTCTGCCTGGGCCTGCTCAGCACCTGGGGGATGCTACTGCCTGTGCCAGCCACTTGTGTGCAGGACCTCCTGGGCACAGATTTCTCCCTTGGGTTGTGTCGTGATGGTGCCAGCCTGGCTGCAATGATCTGCTCCCTGCTGCCAGGCTGCCCACAGCACCCTCCTGTGCTTTGGGCAGGGCTTTGTGCCCTGGTGGTTACCATGGGCTCTGCCCACCTTAGGGCTCTGCTCTTGGAGGCTGAGAGGTTTCATTCAGGTTTGCTTTTTCCTCCCTACTTGTTTTCTTTCTTTCTTTTTTTTAAAAGCCTTCTCCAGCCCTTCCTTCTGTTGTCATTTAATTGTCCAAGTTCCCTCAGTGCTCATCACCTGCCTGGGGGTAGAACTTGAGGCACATCAAAGGGAGTTGAGCTTCTTGCAGGCACTGAGCACACATCCTCTGGGAGCTGCAGAGAGATTAAACAGCCTCCAAAAAACAACTGCTCAGGATTGTCCATGAGGTAAAATGGAAGAACTGAGGGAGAGAAAAGCAGCAGCATTTACTGCCCTGGGAGGCTGCCTTGGCCTCTGTGCCCCCCTGCAAGGTGCTAAGTTGGGGAGCACCAGGCTGGAGCAGTTTTGCAGTGGGAGCTGAGAGTCTCCACGTATCTCTGCCAGCTTTGAGCTTGGCATGAGCCAGCAATGTGCTCTTGTGGCCAGGAGGGGCAATGCCATTCTGGGGTGGATTAGAAGGGCTGTGGTGAGTAGGTCGAGTAGCCTGCAGAGCCCAGCTGGTGAGTGGTGTGGTGGGAAGGGGCTTGCTGCTGCCCACAGCCCCCTGACCTCAGCACTGAGGAGCAGGAAATGTTCCTGCCCCATCTCTGGGCTCTGCACTGAAGAACACTGAGCTGCCTCAGTGCAACAGGCAACTCCAGGCAGGCTGAGAGGATGCTCAGCACCACTGGGGAGATTCCTCTGCACTGGGTGATGCCAGCAGTCAGGCACAGGAGCCAGCACCTGAAGCCCTCTCAGCATGGAGTTGGCTCTTAAGCTTGCAGAGGAGAAGCCTGAGGGCTGCCCTCACTCATGGTTCTAGAGATGTAAAGATGTAAAGGTGCCCAGAGGCTGGAGCCAGGCTCTGCTGGGTGATGCCCAAGGACAACAATGAGCTCTGGTGGCCAGGAGGGGCAATGCCACCCTTGGGTGCATGAGAAGGGCTGTGGTGAGTAGGTCAGAGAGGTTCTCCTGCCCCTCTGCTCTGCCCTGCTGAGGCCACAGCTGGAGTCCTGTGTCCAGTTCTGGGTGCCCCAGTTCCAGAGGGACACAGAACTGCTGGAGAGAGTCCAGCACAGAGCCCCAAAGCTGCTGCAGTGAATGGAACAGCTCTGGTAAGAGGAGAGCCTGAGGGAGCTGGGGCTGGGAGCTTGGAGCAGAGGAGCCTGAGAGGTGACCTCAGCAATGGTTATAAAGAGGTGCAGCTGAGTGCCAGGAGGCTGGAGCCAGGCTCTGCTGGGTGATGCCCAAGGACAGCACAAGGGCAGTGGTGGAAGCTGAGGCATAGGAAGCTCCATGGAAAGATGAGGAGGAATTTTTTCTCTGTGAGGGTGCCAGAGCCCTGGAGCAGGCTGCCCAGGGGTGTTGTGGAGTCTCCTTCTCTGGAGACATTCAGGACGCACCTGGATGTGTTCCTGTGGGATCTGGTGTAGGAGATCCCTCTCTGGAGATATTCAGGACCCATCTGGATGTGTTCCTGTGGGATCTGGTGCAGGTGACCCTGCTCTGGCAGGGGTTGAACTGGCTGAGCTTTGGAGGTCCCTTCCAGCCCCTGAGCTTCTGTGGCTCTGTGATTCTGCAGGCAGCTGGAAGCAGCTTCATGTTTGCAGGCCATGGGAGACTTGAAGCCCTGCAAGGTCTGCAGCAGGGCACAAGGAGCCTGGAAGGGTTCTGGAGAGCTCACACAGGTGATGGAGGGGTGGAGAAGGGAAGAGGTTGTGAAGGATGTGGTCCCTCTGTGAGGGTGCCAGAGCCCTGGAGCAGGCTGCCCAGGGGAGTTGTGGAGTCTCCTTCTCTGGAGACATTCAGGACCCACCTGGATGTGTTCCTGTGGGATCTGGTACAGGTGACCCTGCTCTGGCAGGGGGTTTGGACTGGCTGAGCAGCCCCTGCCATCCTGTGATGGGTTTGTAGAGCTGTTGACCGGTGTTAGGTCTGTGCATCACCTGCATGGCTGGGTTGTGCCACCCCTCTGGCAGAGTTGGCTTCTGGCGGCGTGGGAGTGGAAGAGAGGTGCCAGGGATGAAATGTGTCACTGAACTGAAGCTGCAGACTTGGCATCCTACCTGGGCTGAATTCCTGTGTGGGCTCAGTAGGTACAGTGTGGCTGGCAGACAGCTGAGGGGCCACTGCCTGCCGCAAGCAGAGGCCTGCCAGTGCTTCAGGGGTGCATCAGGCCTCAGCTGAAGACTTCAGCATTCCTTTGAAGAGATGAAAAAAAAACACAACAGAAGTACTTCTGAGCTTTGAATTTGGGAATAATGCAATGCCCATGGGATCAGACCCAGGCACTGGCATTGTTTGTAGTCTTAAAACCAGTAAACCCTGCTCTGGGGCTCAGCCTCCGGCTCAGCCTCCAGCTCAGCTGCACATGGGCACCAGGGAGCGTGGTGTGGGCATCAGCAGGGCAACCTCCTGTGTCTCCTGTTTGCTGCCTTGACCCTGCTGGTGCCCTTGACCAGTCCTCTGTGTCTGGTTCAATCTGCATTCCTGTGTTGGTGTCTAGAGAAGAGAAGGCTGCAGGGAGAGCTTAGGGCAGCCTTGCAGTAGTACTTGAAGGGGCTGCAGGAGAGCTGGCGAGGGACTTTGGGCAAGAGCTGGCAGTGCCAGGATGAGGGACAATGGCTTTGAGCTGGCAGAGGGGAGAGTGAGAGTGGAGAGGAGGGAGAAATTGTTGAGAGTGAGGGTGGGGAGAGACTGGCACAGGCTGCCCTTGGAGGCTTTGGAGCCAACCGAAGGACTGGGAGTGGCAGATCTGCTTCATCTGAAGGCTACTCCCTTTCCTCTGGGCTGTTGAGGGAGCTCAACTATGGGACTGATGTGGTGCAGGGACAGTTTGTGGTGCAGAACATCCTCAGCGCAGCCAGGTCTTGCTCTTGAGTGGGAAGGAGGCAGCTGGTGTGTACTAGGTGGCTATTTCTGGCCTCACCTCTGCTGCCAGAGCTGCTGCAGCAGAGCTGGCACTGCTGGCAGGGCTCTGCAGCGAGGTGGCTCCTGCGGGATGGGGGTTGCTAAGCAACCAGCAGAGGTGGAGCTTGCTGGGTACCATCCCCAGCACTGCTGCCTGTGGTCTGCTGTCTGCTCCAGCATTGTCCACATCCTCCCCAGGCAGCACAGCTTCAGCCATTGCCACCCTGCTGGCCACACCACTCAGGCCCGGGGCAGAAGGGTAGCCCAAGGTGTCTCTGGGCATCATAGAATCATAAAATCAAGCAGGGTTGGAAGGGACCACAAGGAGCATCCAGTTCCAACCCCCCTGCCATCTGCAGGGACCCCTCACACTGGATCAGGCTGCCTAGAGCCTCATCCAGGCTGACCTTAAACCCCTCCAGGAATGAGGCTTCCACCACCTCCCTGAGCAACCTCTTCCAGGCTCTCACCACCCTCATGTTGTTCTTCCTAACATCCAGTCTGACTCTACCCATTTCCAGCTTTGTTCCATTCCCCCCACTCCTGTCACTCCCTGACAGCCTAAGAGGTCCCTCCCCTGCTTTCCTGTAGCCCCCTTCAGACACTGCAAGGCTACAAGAATGTCCCTTGAAGCCTTCTCCTCTCCAGACTGCACAGCCTCAACTCTCTCAGCCTGTCCCCACAGCAGAGCAGCTCCAGTCCTCTGAGCATCCTCATGGCCCTTCTCTGCACACACTCCAACATCTCCACATCCCTCTTGTCCCAGGGGCTCCAGAACTGGATGCAGTGCGCCAGGTGGGATCTCAGCAGTGCAGAGCAGAGGGGCAGGATCACTTCCCTCACCCTGCTGCCCACACTGCCCTTGAACCTTGTTTTGGGCTCTCCTGTCTGAGATCCCTGACACCCTCACCCCAGGGAAGAAAGTTGTCTTGAAGCTCTGCTGAACCTTTTGTTTGGGCTTTGCAGCTCTGTGCTGCTTGCCTGTCTGGTTCTGCCACTTTGCAGGGAAGCCAAGAGTGGGAGGAGGCCTCCTCCACCCCTGTGGCTCCCCACATTTTGGCTGGCCTGGGGGCTGTGGACCTCTGTGAAAGGCTGTGAAACCCTGGGGGAGTAATTCCCATCTGGGAGAGTTGTGCTAGTGGAACCTTGCCCACCTTTGGCCCTCCTTAGGTGGGGGCTGTGTCAGGGTAGGGGTGCTCAGAGTGGCATGGGAAGGCTGAGTGGTGCAGAAGGGTTGGGGGAAGTGTTGGTGGCCACACTGCTCAAGGTGCTCCTGCTCAGTGCTGTCCCCCAGGGTGGCTGCAACCTTTTCATAGAATCGTAGAATGGGA
>VWYK01105389.1:0-10071 GCA_013399775.1 Semnornis frantzii | reverse complement strand
CTGGAGGATCCCTTCAGGTATTGGAAGGCATCTAGAAAGTCTCCCCAGAGTCTTCTCCTCTCCAGGCTGCACACCCGCAGCTCCCTCAGCCTGTCCCCACAGCAGAGCTGCTCCAGCCCTTGCACCATCCTTGCTGCCCTCCCCTGCCCTCACTCCAGCAGCTCTGAGTCCTTCTTACACTGGGGATACCAGAACTGGAGGCAGGATTGGAGGTGAGGTCTCAGCAGAGCAAAGGGGCAGAATCACTTCTGGTCTTCAAGTATGACCTGCAGGTGAGTTCAGATCTCTACAAACACAACTTTCTCTCACTTAAGTGTTTCCCCAGATGCAGTTCTGATCAGTCTTGGAATCAGATGCAGCCCTGTGAATGCTCTCTGTGGTGCCCGTGAGCACTCCATAAAGTGATCAGGAGAAGCATTTTCTGCCTTCACACCCTACTCACAGGCACATAATCTGCTGAGCACCTCCAGGCTCCTTCAGTCTGCATGTCCTGGAAGGTGAGCGTCACTCGCCGGCCTGTGGGCACTTCCAGCCTCCACTCGCACACACGGCTGTGTGGGTACTGCTTGGGGTAGTGGGGAGAGGTGAATCTTCCAGCAGGGCCAGTCAAGTCCCCACCACACTCTGAAACACCAAAAATTGGGACACTTCTCAGAGCATTGCTTAGAGACTTACAGCAAACCCCCAAACGCTCACTGCACAGGAGGAAGAGCTCCTGAGAGGCTGCTCGGAGGTGCCCACCCTGCCCAGGAGTTTGTCTGACAGCCGAGTCCTGCCAGCCTGCAGCCCTCAGCCAGAGGTGCAACTGCATGATAATTGAGCAGTGCAGCTCCTTTCAGTCTGAGCATTGACATTGCCTTCCCTGAAGAGCCCTTGGCAGGCTGAAGAAGCCTGAGTGAGCCACAGGCTTTGCTAAGCAGTAACACAAACCATCACACACTGCCCTTCATCTGAGCAGGCAGAGCTGCACGGAATGAGCTGGGTCCTACAGTGGGCCCTGAGGAAAGGGTGGGGGTTCCTCTGTTGGCTAACAGTGCCAGGCAAAAAGCTGCCAGGCTTTTAAAGCACCACATTCCCAGTACAGCTCTTTTATGGTTTTCCTCTCTCTGTTATGATATCAAATTGTGTTCTGAGGACAGAGTGCATATGGCTGCTGAGGCTGATGCTGTCAATCTCCAAGCTTACACTTGCTACCCTCATAAAGACAGAGATAGAGTTTGAGAATCCTGCAGAACAGTCCAAGCTGTGCATCCACCTGCACTACAGTTTTGCTACTGCAGTTTCTCCTCTCTGGCTGCCTAACAGGGTCCTGGGAGTGGAATAATGTTCCCCTCTCTGTTATTTCATTGCAGAAGCAAACAGAGTAGGGAAGATTTCAGCTGAGCTTTTAAATAAGCTGGAAGCAGTTAAGAAGAGTTGTCAGGAGGTGTTTCAAGGCCATTAGCACAAAGAATTTGTTTTAAAGTATCCATATTTTGGCAGGACAAGCACTGCATGGGCACTAAAGAACATGAAAGAGGGAAGCAGCACCACTCTGTGTTTCCAGCCTCAACCAGAGCAGCTCTCTGGAGTCTCCATGCTCAGGAGCAATGGGCATAACCTGAAGCACAAGAAATTCCTCCTGAGCATATGGAAACACCTTTCATTGTAAGAGCTGTTGAATACAACCTTGAACAGGTTAGGTTATCCAGAGACGTTTAGAGGTCTCAGTTTCTGACTGGCCAGAGTCTTAGGAAACTTCCTCCACCTGACCCTGCCTGAGCATGACCTTCACAAGTCCCTTGCAGCCTCCCTGGTTCCACAGTCCTGTGATTCTGCTTCAAACTTGCTGGGTGAAAACTCTCTGGCTTAGGGAGATTTAAGAACACCACTCAGAGGGACAGAATAATGACAGAAAGGAATAGCACAGCATTTCTTTACTTTCCTCCTCATCAAGAGGGATGGAGGGAGGATATGTTGTGATGTTCCTGCCCTGACTGCTGGGAAAAAAAGGTGTGGCAGTGTCCTTCATTGTGTGTGAGCCACCACTGATGGCAGCATCCCTTACCCCTCAAGCTTCAGCCTGGCTAAGCAGTGACACAGAGCTCTTCTCACACCTGTCTCACAGTTTAAATTGCAGAGCAAATACAGAGCACTCCAAGAAGTGATCCACAACACGTGTTGCTAGTCTGTGCTCTGAGCTGATCCCCTGAAAGTGACTTGACCCTTGCAGACCCAACCTTCAGTACTGGAGTCAAAGCGCAGCCTGAACCCTCCAGCTCTGACTGATCCATCGGTGACAAACTTGACATAAGCAAAGCTGTCAGAGGTGTCCACAGCCTCGGGGAGAGCACTGCCACAGTACCTGCCCAACACATTTCCTGCAGAAATGAAGTCCAGAAAGACAACATCAGTATACAATCTGTAGTTACCCTGAAGGACCACTCTTCATTTTAGCAAAAGAGGCAGGACTAAACCAGTAACACCAAGCTACACCTGAAACAGAAGTGGCTTCTTTGCCTTGCTTCAGCAAGCCAGGCAGACAGAAAACTGTACATGTAAAAGGGTCACTTTGTACCCAAAGGGAAGTGCCTTCAGGAACCTCTGGTGAGGTTTCACAGCCTAGGGGAGGGGAGACAGCACTGAAGCAGTTGCCAGACCAGAAGCGTTGTGCTCTCGGATCTCCAGGAAGTCACAGCTGCATTCAGAGGAGTTCTGGATATCCAGGCCTTCTAGCCTGATGGTGAGATAGTGGCCCCTGGGACCCTGCAGGAGCCATTCACACAGCAGGTTGTCTTGGTACTGCTGCTCAGGATAGCCCGGGCTTTCCAGCACGCCGCTCTGCCCTGCCACCGTCCCGCCGCAGGGAGCTGCAAAGGGAAGAACATCGCTTGGCAGACTGAAGGACCCCAGGACAGTTCTCCTAAACACACTTAAACCCAAGGCACATCTGACTTGTCCTCTCTCTGTGTCACTACAGAGGAGCTGCCCGCCAGCAAAACATCCTCCACATTGCAGTTGTCTGCTTGGGGTTTTGTCCCCAGCCACTGTAAGCACCCTCCCTCCTCTCGTCCCTCTTCTTAACTTGAATGAAGACACAGACTGCAAGGTCTGTGTCCAACCTCCTCCTGTGTCCACATTTACCAGAACAATCCTGGAAAGCTGCATCCCATAATTCTAAATAAATGTGCTGAATGTGGATCTAAACTGTTTCTGACTGACAAAAGCTGACTGCTGCTATCTGCCCACAGCTGTGGCTCAGACTCCTCTCTCCTGCAGTGCCCTCCTGTTCTCATTCTACTCCACGCCTTGGTAAGGGATTGCTGCCCACCCTGTGAAGCTCTTCTTTCTTCGCCATTTGCTCTCTCTGGGAGCTCAGTTCTCTGTGCTACCCGCAAACATTAGTTCAGAATACTGAGGCTTACAGCAAATAATATTCCCAGGTGGGATCTATTTGGCTTGACAGGACATTCTTCCTGTCTGCTGGCTGTAGCATCTTGGTGGCAGTAACGGATCTGTTCACCCTTGCTGTTCCTGAATGACTCCAGCACCACTGGTGTACAGCTGAGGTACACTGAATCTCTTAGGGGTAAATATAAATTGTCCGTTCCTATCCTAAGAATGTTTTCTTGCAAGTGCCTTCAGTTTTCACCCTCAGAAATGCAACTGCAAACTGTTTTGAGATATAACACAGCCAGGACCACTCTGTGTAAAGCAGCAGAGCCCCAGAATTTGCCTGTGAGGACCGAACAGTGCAGGACTTCCCTGGTAGCTCTTACTATTTAGGGGTTAGTAACCTGAGCAAACTCAAAGCAGCAGCACATTTCTGAATCTGACCAAAGACTATTTTTAATTTACTTTTAGAACTTTACCAGTGCTTTCCAATCCTGCTTTTGCAGCTTGAGAGCAAATCATCTGTAAGCCTTCTCCTAGCTGACAAATGCTGACCCTCACTGTGCGCCTGTTTTGCAGTCCAATGTGCAATGGCAGATTCATTACTACAGATTGATTTACATTTACAGAGAGAAGTTCCTAATTTAGTGCACCCCTGTCAGATCTCAGCTGATCTCTGAATTCCCTGCTTAGGAAAGTAGCACTCATTTTGCATGCAAGACTAAACAGACTGGCCTTTCTTTAGCTGTCCCTTTTACAAGAGGTTACCCAGCCTGTGTTTCCCCTGCTGCAGGTCCATGAGCACTCTTCTAATCACTTTGCGATCATTTTCACCACTTCCTAGAACGCTGAAGCTACCCTCTGTGATGACTCTGACGATTTAGCTCTAAAACTGACTGCAACAGGTACACATCTGTCAGTCCACCACAGGCATTGTTTAAGCCCAGTTAAAAAAGCCCAAATGATTGCCTAAACCCAGTTAGTGGAGACCAAAATATTACTTAAATCCAGGCAGTGGAGAACAAAATATTGCTTAAACCCAGTTAGAGGACACCAAAACATTGCCTAAAGTCAGATACTGGAGACAAAAACATTGCCTAAAGCCAGCCAGAGGAGACCAAAATATTGCCTAAACCCAGTTAGGAGAGGCCAAAATATTGCTTACATCCAGTTAGTGGACACCAAAATATTGCTTAAACCCAGTTACTGGAGACCAAAATATTGCCTAAGCCCAGTTACTGGAAAACAAAATATTACCGAAACCTATTTAGTGGAGACCAAATTATTGCCTAAAACCCAGTTACTGGAGACCAAAATATTGCCTAAACCCAGATAGTGGAAACCAAAATATTTCTTAAACTCAGCTAATGGAGACCAAAATATTGCCTAAACCCAGTTAGTGCACACCAAACCATTGCCTAAACCCAGTTACTGGAGATTAAAATATTGCCTAAACCCAGTTAGTGGAGATGAAAATATTGCCTAAACCCAGTTACTGGAGACCAAAATATTGCCTAAATGCAGTTAGCAGAGACCCCAATATTGCCTAAACCCAGTTAGTGGAGACCAAAATATTGCCTAAAGCCAGCTGTGGAAACCAAAATATTGCATAAACTGAGTTAGGGGTGGCCAAAACATTGTCTAAATCCAGTTAGTGGACACCAAAATATTGCTTAAACCAAGTTAGTGGAGACCAAAATATTGCCTAAACCCAATTAAGGGAGGCCAAAATATTGCCTAAACCCAGTTAAGGAAGGCCAAAATATTGCCTAAAGTCAGTTAGTGGAGACCAAAATATAGCCTAAACCCAGTTAGTGGAGACCAAAATATTGCCTAAACCCAATTAAGGGAGGCCAAAATATTGCCTAAACCCAGTTAAGGAAGGCCAAAATATTGCCTAAAGTCAGTTAGTGGAGACCAAAATATAGCCTAAACCCAGTCAGTGGAGACCAAAATATTACCAAAATCCATTAAGGGAAGGCCTAAATATCGCCTAAAGCCAGTTACTGGAGATCAAAATATTGTCTAAACCAAGCCAGTGGACACCAAAATATTGCGTAAACCCAATTATGGGAGGCCAAAATATTGCCTAAATCCAGTTCATGGACGCCAAAATATTGCCTAAATACAGACACTGGAGACCAAAATATTTCCTGATTCCAGTTAGCAGAGATCAAAATATTGCTCAAACCCAGTCCCTGGAGACCAAAATATTGTCTAAACCCAGTTACTAGAGACCAAAAAAATGCCTAAACCCAGTTACTGGGGATGAAAATATTGCCTAAATCGAGTTACTGGAGACCAAAATATTGCCTAAACCCAGTTACTGGAGACCAAAATA
The DNA here is from genome assembly GCA_013399775.1 of Semnornis frantzii. Lineage (NCBI taxonomy): Eukaryota > Metazoa > Chordata > Aves > Piciformes > Ramphastidae > Semnornis > Semnornis frantzii. The sequence continues at coordinate 4,358 of VWYK01105389.1, read as the reverse complement.
TTGCCGAAACCCAGCTAGTGGAGATCAAAATATTCTCTAAATCAAGTTAGTGGAGATGAAAATATTGCCTAAACCCACTTAGCGGAGACCAAAATATTGCCTAAACAAAGCTACTGAAGACAAAAGTATTGACTAAACCCAGATATGGGAGTCCAAAATATGGTCTAAACCCAGTTAGTGGAGAACAAAATATTGCCTAAACCCAGTTACTGCAGACCAAAATATTGCCTAAATCCAGTTATGGAGAACAAAATATTGCCTAAACCCAGTTAGTTGAGACCAAAATACTTCCTGAACCCAGTTAGTGGAGACGAAAATATTGCCTAAACCCAGTTAGTGGTGAGCAAAATATTGCCTAAACTCAGTTAGTTGAGACCAAAATATTTCCTAAATCCAGCTAGTGGAGATGAAAATATTGCCTAAACCCAGTTAGTGGAGACTAAAATATTGCCTAAACCCAGCTTGTGGAGTCCAAAATATTGCCTAAACCCAGTTAGTGGAGATAAAAACATTGACTAAACCCAATTAGTGGAGACTAAAACATTGCCTAAACCCAAGGAAACTGCTATATGGAAGCATTACCCATGAAGTATCTGGCCTTGAAGCCCAGGTGAGTGGCAGTGCTGTCAGATCTGAACCTCAGGTACATGACAGGTCCCAAGGATCTCTGTGAGGCTGGCACTGAAGCTCCGCAGAGCTTGGCAATGGCAGGGGTGGTGGAGTCGGCACCGTCTCGCAGCTCCAGGTAACTGGAAGAGCAGCTAAGAGGAGAGAAATTCACAGCAGCAACAGTTTGGAATTGCTTTGTGGCACAAAGCATTGAAGCTGTAGTGAACTAGATCAGTGTGACCATGCAGAAGCAACAAGCTCATAATCAATCACTGTGTAATACTGGAATCAAAAGAAGTGCCAGAAGCATTAAGAAAGATTCACCCCAAGCCCAGGATGATCAGGTCAGATCTGCTAGCAGCAGCTATGCCCATCTCCCACAGGTTTGTTCTGGTAGGGTTCAGATTCAGCAGACGCTCCCTGTTAGGTCTCACTGATGGCTGGTGGCTGCTGAACTAAGGAAGAGCTACAAGACAGGTGAAGGGAATACAAACTCAAATCTCAGGGCTTGTTCAGGTGGACAGGGGTTGGAACTAGATGGTCTTTGAGGTCCCTTCCAAACTTACCATTCTATGGAAAGACCTAAAATGTCTTAACTACCAGCTCTGCCTTCAGAATGGTGCAGTGCCCTGGGAAGCCAGAGAGAAAGAACTCATTTGGGACTTTCCATCCTGCACTCTGGTTCCTGGACATGGTCTCACAGTGAGGCTCACCTGTGTGGTACAGGGGTCCAGCCCCAAACCAGTGTGGTTATGTCAATTAGGCCTCCTTTTATGCTTTAGGCAGAGGGTGCAACATGTGTGGACCCACTGCAAATGAGCAGACAGGCAGTGGAGGAGGGAGACAAACTGCTGTAGTGGTACTCATTGGATTTAAAAGCATCTCAGACTCAAAACACCTGAAAATGTGACCACGAAAGGCCTGGAAGGCAGAGATGTTACAGAAAGCAGCTTTCTACCATGGATACTTTCTCTCTGTCTTTTAACTTCTGTTATCCACTGCCAAATCCTAGGAATGTTCATCAGTGGCCTGATAGCTTCATTGATCTCTCTCAAAAACTTCCTAACCACTTCTGGCTGCAAATCTGGAAGGGCACTCTGGGAGGAATCAGAGAAAATGACAGATAAAGGATGAGAACGGAGAGTCTGAGGGAATGGAGCCTAGGTAAAGTGGATGTGTACTTTGGTGAAGGTTCAATGTAGAACTGATCTTCAAACTGCAGCTCTACTGCACGTCCACTCGGAGCAATTATGGTCCAGACACAATCAGCATGCAGGGGATAATTGCTGGGGTAGTTGGGAGAAGATAGATATCCATGGGGGCTGGAGTCAGTGATATAAACATTGCCTCCACAAGCTGGGAAAGAGAAAAACACCAATCAGCTCCTACCTGTTAAGAAAATGGGTGAGGCATCCACAGTATCAGTTTAACTCTGTTCTAACACAAATTCCTTTTATAGATTGAATAGGGAGGGGATCATGCCCCTGTGCTCAGCAATGGGGAGGCCACAGCTTGAATGCTGTACTCAGCTCTGGGCCCCTGACTGCAGGAAGGACATTGAGGGGCTGCAGCATGCCCAGAGCAGGGTAGCCAGGCTGGAGAAGAGCTTGGAGCAGCTGGGGGTGAGGAGGGGCTGAGGGAGCTGGAGGGGTCGAGGCTGCAGCAGAGGAGCCTGAGGGCAGAGTTGAGGTGCAGGGAGGTGGCAGTGAGCAGGGGCCAGCCTCTGCTCCATGGTGCCAAGGGCCAGGAGCTTGCTGGACACTGCATTCCTAATCTAAGCCAGGATGCCATTGTCTTTCTTGGCCACCGAGGCACACTGCTGGCTCCCATTCAGCTGTTTTATCAATTAGGACCCCCAAGACCCACAAGCATGGCAGCAAAGAAAAGTATGCAGAAAAGAAGCACATTGGAGTTGATGGAGAGGCTGAGCTACACTATTGGACAGGATATGTCCTGGCATTCCAAGCAGCTCATGCCATGAGTGTAGTGGAACTACCACAGATGCCAAGTACCTGATCTATCATAGGACCTGAGCCTCCATGTTTTTCACCCTGTCAAGATCTGCCAACTCTGACAAGGAATGCCTTTTTCCTCAGCTGATAGGAAATCTTGTGAGCAGTGTTCCCACCTTTCCAGTCACAGCAGCCCAGATCTCTGCTGACATCGTTCAGCTCCTGTGCTGGGTGCTCTATGTTCAAAATCATGTTCCTGTTTCCAGGGCATTTCTCCTTTCCTGATCTTTGCACATAGCTTCCTAACTACAGACACTACCTCCCTGCTAAAAGGTTCCCCCACACACTGTTTTGCTTCGTGGTTTGTTTTGTTTGTTTTTAATATCTTCAGCTTATAGAATCATATAATCATGGAATCATAGAAGGTAAGGTTGGAAGGGACCTCAAGGATCATCCAGTTCCAACCCCCTGCCATAGGCAGGGACACCTCCCACTAGTACAGGTCACTCAAGGCCTCGTCCAACCTGGCCTTGAACACCCCCAGGGAGGGAGCAGCCACAACCTCCCTGGGCAACCTGTGCCAGTGTCTCACCACCTGCACTGCAAACAACTTCTTTGTAACATCCAGTTTCAATCTCCCCTTTGCCACTTCAAACCCATTGCCTCTTGTCCTGACATTGCAAAACCTTGTCAATAGTCCCTCCTCAGCCTTCCTGGAGACCCCTTCAGCTATTGGAAGGCTACTCTAAGGTCTCCTTGAAGCCTTCTCTTCTCCAGGCTGCAGAGCCCAAACTCTCTCAGCCTGTCCTCACAGCAGAGCTGCTGCAGCCCTCTCAGCATCTTGCTGGCCTCTTCTGGACTGGCTCAAACATTTCCATGTTCTTCCTGTGCTGGGGGCTCCAGAACTGCACACAGGACTGCAGGTGGGGTCTGAGGAGAGCAGAGCAAAGGGACAGAATCCCCTCCCTTGCCCTGCTGCCCACATTGCTCTTGCTGCAGCCTAGCACACAGTTGCTGTCTGGACTGCACTCACACTGCAGCCTCATGTTGAGCTTTGTATCACCCCAGATCCCAAGGTCCTTTTCCTCAGGGCTGCTCTCAGCCATTCCCCACCCAGCCTGGACCTGTGCTTGGGATTGTGCCTACCCAGGTACAGGACCTTACACTTGGCCTTGTTGAATGTCATGAGGTTGGCCTGGGCACAGCTCTTCAGCCTGTCCAGGTCCCTCTGGATGGATCCCTGACCTCTAGCAAGTCGACTGTGCCACACAGCTTGGTGCCATCTGCAAATCTGCTGAGAGTGCACTGATTCCTCTGTCCATCTCAGCTTCTACAACCTAGAGCTGGTTCTCTTCATAAGGAGACATGTGAGAGTAGGATAAAAATGAGTGTACTGAAGAAGGCGCTGGGACAGTTCTGCAGAACTTAGCTTCGTGTCCTAGACTTACCTAGGCCCTGGGCCTCATATGTCAGTTTGAATCCTTGCCCCTCATTCCTGCTGTCAGAAAGGAAGTGGACGAGCAGCTGATTGTCTGTGGTGTGCATGCTGGAGATGGGGCTGCTCCCACAGAGGCGTCCGTGCCCTGCTCTGGACAGCAGTGGTGGTGCGCTGTTATCCAACCCATTTCTCAGCTAGAGGAACAGGAATTGCCAATGTCACTCAAGGAGATAGCCCTGCAATGTAAACTTGGAGTGCACACCACCCCAGTGCTTCCAGCTGGGGGGCGGGGGGGGGGTGGAGAACTACAAGCAAGCAATTAATTAATGCACAGCAATAAATGTGTGATGGTTTGGGAG